>BJBW01008542.1:183475-259871 GCA_004320125.1 Scolopax mira | reverse complement strand
GAGGAGATGACCCACTATCAGGTGAGTAGTAAGCTATAAAACAGCATATGGCTAATTAACTCACTCAATCTCCAGAGTGACTGCAAACAATAACCCCGTTCACAGGTGCCAGTTTCTTATGCTGTCTTTCTACTAAGATTAAACAGCTCTCCCATTGGATACCATTCCACATGGGTGTAAAGCAGTTTCTCCAGAGAAGCAAATAAGAAGTATAAAAATGAGAGAGATTGGGAGAGGAATATTAATTGGGAAATGTGCCCTCACCCAGACTGAGCTTATCTGAGTCTTGTTTCCCAGAACTAAATTCATGATCTACGGGAATGCTAAAATCTTAAAAGAGAAATCAACAAATCAAAATCAGCACCCTGTTACCAGGGTTTTTGATAGAGTAGCATTGAGAAAAAAAAATGCACAATTTAACATAAGGATAAACAGGCCAAATATCAACAGCATTACAGCTGTAAGTAAGGGAAAGTATAAACAGAGAGGAAAAATGCTCAGCTTGTGGAGATACTTACCTAAAATAACTGTACTGAAAGAGACCACTTCTTTGTCCTTGCCATCGTTGTAAAATGCCAGGTGCCACAAACCCACATCCAAGTATTGAACAAACACAGCCTCATTCTGCACAAGGGTCTGAATGCTTCGACGTTCCCGGGGGGACTCCACCACACTCCATTTCTCTTTCCCATCCAAGCGTTCCATGAAATCATACTGCAGGGTAAAAAAACAGGAAAAAAAAAAAAGAAAAAAAAACCAAACAAAACCAACACAAACAAACAAAACCCCAAACAAACAGACCTGAATACAGAATGATATTTCAGCTCAAAAATCTGACACTATATTTTCTCTTCTACCTTGTCATGAAACGGTATTTCTGGAAGGTATGTCAATGTAAAACAAATATTTACTAGTTGACCGTGAAACACACAGAGATTCTGTGGCTCTTATCCTTTCTTAAACAGTGACATAGAATTATGCATCTTTGCTCTGCAGAGGTGATCAAAAAAAATGTAGAAATGGTATTTTTTGGCAGACAGGGTTTTGAGAAAGAAGTTGAAATCAATTATTTGACCCATCAAATTTTAGGTTCCTACAAAGCTTTCAAAGCTGGAAACCTTCAACCTATGAGACACACACTCTTTTTCTAAGTAATCACCTACAAAAAATTCTTGCTGAAAGAGGATCAGAAGTTTCAGCTGTAGCTCCAGACACTGAATTGAATGGAAGCCCCCAGGACATGAAAACAAACAGGAACAGCACAAACAGGAAATGTGTCTGTCTAACGTTTGGTAACTCAGCACCTGATAAAAATACACTGTACAAGGTTTACATCACAGAGTAAGAGTTGCTTACCTGAGTTTGTATGTGGAACAATCAGGGACAAGTAGGATAGGGAAACCAGAGGGAGCATGGAAAGGAATAACACAAATCAAGTGGCTGAAGGAATTGAACTTATATTAAGGAAAACTGAGAATTTCTGGTCGCATGGTTTCCAAGTAAGGTAGAACATTACATTAATCTTTGGAGAAGGGATCAAACAGAGCAAGTGATTATTTAGAGTATAAGAGGGATGGCACCATTAATAACATGAAACTAAAAAAAGAAAGAAATTTAAGATTAATGTCAGATAACCTTGCCATCTATTAAGCTCAGTAATAGCCTCCCAACGGAGATGCCACTGCATCATGCAATTAAACAGGACTGGAAGAAATATTGGTTAATCTACAACAGGGAATTACTCTGCATAACAAAGCAGCTGGACTAGCTATCCTAATATGTTTGGTGTTTTTTTCTGTCTTTAATGTCTGTGATTCTGGAGCTCTTGAGCTGATGCTGTGCTCATCTTACTAGCTCCCATAGTCCCTATCTAAGGGAAGCCCTTAAGAAACAACAAAACCAATAAATCTAATCTTTTGATAGTTGTATAACAAGTCCGCTATGAAAACACATCTTGCTTTAGACACATTTATCTACGTAGGAGTAGATAGAGATAAATAGACACGTCTAAAGAAAGATGTATGTGTTCAATAAAACACAGTAATAGTATGTGCTTGCTTGCCAGTAGTTTCATTGCATTTCCCTCCGTTATCTCCAGCACAGAGTCTGTGCTTGCAACAGCTCTGAGAAAACATACACCTTCGCTTGCTTTCACTTAAAACAGAAAACTGTAATCTTGCATCCTAAAAAGACTAAATATTCACAGAGGGCTGTCTAGAACACTGTATTCCGTTCACTAGCAGTGAGCTTTAGCAAATAATACACGGTATGCAATGAAATAATGAAGATTCTTCCTTCTAGTAGAAGAGACAGGCAGATGGACTGATTTAACACTTTAGTGACACGTTACACTTCTAAAACTGGGGATTTATATCTGAAGTTTTCTAACAGTTATATATAAGCAATATACAGTTCTTGATACACTTATCCTTACAACAGAGGGAAAAGTATGGAAGTACTATTGCCTTCCTGTTAAACATGTGGAACTGACACCCATATGCTGCCACAAAGGAAAACCACAGCAGGGTGGGAATTTGAGCCCAGATCTACTGATTTTGAAAGCTGTTGTCACAGTAAGTGTACTATCCAATCTTTCCCATGCCTTTAATTGTGGGAAAGAGTAGGAGAAGCAGAACAAAAAGTTTCACCAAACTGGTAATATCAGCTTGCTATCCACTTGAGCCTTTTTTCACCCAGGATTTTTGCAGGAGAAGGTAAATCAGGTAAATTAGTACATTTAAGCCAATGCAAAGCAGAGATTTAGAGAATTCTGGCACATCAGAAAAAAAAAAAAATAGCAGAAGTGTCAAACACACATATATCTACCTCTTAAATCAATGACATTTGGAAATATCGCTAAAACCTATTGTCCAACAGTCAGAGGTTAAGGACAGACTCATCACCTCCTCAGGAAATGTTATTACTTGGGCAACATCTTGGGAAAAAGAAATCTTGCTCTTCAGAGCAATCATTCATAAAGGGTCAACTGAGGAAGTAGCAATAAAAGCTGACATTTCTCACTGCCCACATGCTGTTCGTCTCTGCTTGTGCTGGCAGGTTCCTCTGCCTCCCCTCTGTTTGATGCTGATTCTACCTCATACAGTAGAGAAGGCTCAGCAGTTGGCAAGATCGAAGGGGAAGAGTATTCAGGCTGAAACTGCTAAAAGCAGTTTTAGCTGCAGAATCTCTTTCACAATAATGGGGTGTGACCTAGTGAGAGCAGATGCCTTGGCATGACTTATAACTTTGGTAAAATTAAGACTGGAATCGCCCATCTTTAATCAAACTATGAAAACTATTGCATGCTCAGGCAAAACCAAAATGACTAAACTTTATTTAGTTACATAAGTAACTTTATGAATGGTGAAGTACCTGTGCAAACTGATACATAATATAACATAATTTTTTATGCCTCTTTGGATTCCTTGGACTGAGGAAAAAAGAAGGAAAATAATGTATCTGCTGGTGGTTCCCTGTGTGTACAAATCTTAATGCATCGGCATCTACTAGGCATATGTATCCCAAAATCCAAAATCTCTTACTGAAGAGTCACCAAGGCGGTACTGCGAATTCATACCCAGATAAGATTTCTTCACACAGCTGGCTGAATCATCATTTTGCTTCCTGTGGCCCTGTTGATTTTCTGATTTACCGCACTTGTATGATTAATTACTTTTAAATAATATGCTGAAGATATCGCTCTTGCTTTAAAGCTACTTACAGACAAATATGCACAGATTAGAAGTCCCATATAGGAAAAGAACGAAAGTACTTTCATGATCCTTAAGAAACTTCTTTCTGGGCAATTTGTTTTTATAATTTCTCCATTCGGTGCTTTCTATCCTCCAATGCATTTTATTCATAGGCTAATAATGTCTTTTTCCAGCAACCATGATGATTCAGAAAAGCAATTTTGGAACTTTCTGTATGTGGTAGTGAGCACATTGCACAATGCCATCCCTATAGCACACATGCACACAAGAAGTGACCTTGTTGTGAAAGCACAGGGAAGTAATGAGAGCTTGTGAGGGTCAAAACTAAAACCACAGTGAGCCTGCACAGTCTTGGGGCTTTTCTTAGATTTGAAACTATTTATGTGTGTCCACAAAATCCCTTCCAGTGTTTCGAATCATGAATTGAAATGAAAGATTTCTTAGAACTCTTGTCTTAACAATGGGATTCATATTCATATCCCGGGAAGGGGGGGGGAGAAGAAGGAAAAAACACGTTTGGCACTGTGGCTAGCATTTGTCTTTATGCCAAAGCCCTGGAAGACCTAAGCAGCCAAGAAAACATATGTCAGGGACACTTGTTTGCAAAGTGCTTTAAAATTAGTTCTTCATAAAATCCAGTTGGTAATTATTCATTAAAATACACCCATGAAACATCTGATACCCACAGCGCCAGCCAATGGATTTGTTTCAACGTTTGAATGTGCCACAACTCAGGGCGGTGCAGCCCAGCACTCAGCACTCACGGCACAGTTGCCACCAGGTAACTTTGAGGTGGTCAGAGCACCTCCAGAGCACTGGCTAAAAACCAAGGTAACACTGAAGGTCCCAGCTATTCGAGTTGTATCAAATAAAGGCATTTCGTGTTCTAAATGAAAACAGTTTTCAGTTTGACATGAAAAATTTGTAAATATAGAACACTCTGCTGGAACTGAAAACAATACAACTCCATGTAATGCCTGGTTAAAGCCATGTTTCTTTAAAGTTTCCTTATTTCATGTGTCATTTGGAATGTTCTACCAATGTGCAGTAACATCATAATTGCTGTAATCTCCATAGAGTCACTTCATGCATTATTTGACATATTTTTACAGTTAATTTTCTATACGTTATCAATTTTATTAATAGGACTACCTTCTACTAATTTCCTATTTCTCATTCAAGCCTGCAGTATGCGTTTTGTTATTTCTACGTAGTACTACAAAGGTGGGAAGAATCTTGCTTGAAAGCAATGCATTCCTGTTTGCAGCCTGCTTGCCACTCAAAACTGCATTTTTACCTCTCCCCCAGAGCTCCATTCCCTGTGCACACAGCACACAGGACTGCTTCTCAACAAGTTTACAGCTACATCAGTTTGACTGACTAAACCAGGCATTTGGAATATTTGCTAAACAGTAATACTGAGAAGGTTAAATCTCAGCAGGGCTCTCAGACAGGAACTGCATCTTGTTGTCTCAGGTTAATCATGTACCTAATTTGCTGATTATTGACTTGCTTCCACAAAGGATTTTACTTGGCTTGACATATCAGCACTGATCAGTGATGAACTGTCAAGTGTAGTTGTTCACTGCTTTACAGCTCATGTCCCTAACCTGCAGAAACAAGGATTTTAAATTTCAATTTTAAAATATTGTCTGGTGTCAACTTCAGAGTATTTTCATTAATACAAAACCATTCTGCTCCTTTCTGTCAGAACAACGCTCTTTTCACTAGCTCAGGTCTGTAACAGCTTGCCTTTCTTTTTCTAAAATTATTTCTCTTGGTAGCAGCTTGGCTGAATTTTGATTGCTGGGCAAAAATGCCAAGCAATCTTCTGCTGCACCACCCTGTCGACAAGCACCAAGACCCTGCATGAATATGGGAAAGCAATTCTGCAGATTATACCGGTGGATTTCACTAACTCCAGTCATGGAAGAGGGTTGGAATTGCTTCCTCTAAAGACTGGAAAACAGGTTCTCTGAGGAGTAATCCAGCTCAGTAGAAAACACAGTTGATATTTTGCATTATTTAATTCCCCAGAAAGGTCATGGAATTTATATCCTACCCACTTAAGGTGGAGTGAAAGAAAGAAGAGCCACTTTGCCTGATCATACTCCTCTCAGATGAGAGCATCAAAATGAAACCTAGAACCAATAGACTTGATGATAGTAAACCAGTTCAACTTGAATTAAAAAAATATTTTGTACTACCAGTTACATCCAACTGAATTTCTTGTAAAAGATACAGGCATACCTCCATAATATCTTAGTCAGAAAATTATAATTAACTTGTATTCATAGCAAACCATGATGGTTGCTTAGGAGCTTTGGTTTCCCTCAGCCACTTTCACTTCATCCCAATTGGTTTATCCCAATTGGTTTATCCCAATTGGTGCCAAGATTTTGGCAGAGATTCAAAAACTTGAGTGCCAAACTGTAAGTTACCTTAAAAACCTGAATGGCAAAGAACATCATTGATTACTTCTTTTATCAATGTACTGTTGAGGTATGTAATAACCTAGAAATCTCAATATCAGTCAAGTATCACAAATTATGTAATTCCCAGGAACCCCTAACCTTGAACTACAGAAGCTCCAACGTAAATCTTACATAGATGCTCTAAACTTTTGCATTTTGACATTTAAAGCCAACAAATACACTGATAAAGTACCTGGGCATGTGATGGTGGGAGTCCTCTTCTTATATAAACACCAAAAAGAGCATCCTTCCCTAAGGATATGTTGAACTTCAGGAACTGTGGCTGGCTGATATGGATCTGAGACCGCCAAAAAACTCCTGGGGGCACTTCCTGGCTGACCCTGCGGCCAACTTCTGTTTCTCCACTGTCTATGCTGCTATTCCTAGTGACCCATGGTCCTATAAAATAAAAGCAAATATAAATCAAATGAGATAACCACTTTTAATACAGGTGTTTTTACTCATTCAAGATGTACATCTGTGGTAATGCCACCTTTTAAATCAAACCGTAACTTTCCTGTCTTGTTTTGATGCAATCTGCCTGCTGTTTCAATCACTATGTAAGGATTTGGCCACTATGTTTGAAGCAAGAAGGCTGTGAACCTTATTCTGTGAAGCATCTGCAATCTTCTAATCCCTCCAACCCTTTAATTCTGCAATTGCTCTTTACTGATCAAATATAGCAACAGTAGAGAGTCAATTAAGCACATACAAATCTCCCTGTGCTCTTTTCAGTTGCATCTCGTAGGCAACCAGAGTATTAAAAAAATTACCAGAAAGGTGAACTGAAGGGGTAACTTCCATCTGAATGAACTGATTGCAAATTTTTATTATCATTGTTTTATACAGTAAAATAGTTCAATAAACTCCAGGACACAGACAAGAAAGCTGACAGAAGAAACCAAGCGCACAGCAAATGGTGAACAGTCTCTGTGCTCAACTTGCCTCTTCTCCTCTTTGAAAGAAAGTTAGAACAACTCATGCGATGCCTTTTAAGTTCTGTCTCCTTGAAACAGGGACTTATCTACAAGTCTTTCTCCCTTGTGCTGGGGTTAGTTAAAATCCATCGTTTGGTGGTTCTTGAGCATGCATTATTAAAGGCAAGATCCAAGACCTTTCTGGTTGAGCGCTCTGGCTTCCAGCCCATGAAAAAGTCAAGCTTTAAAACATGGTGTAAACCCCTCTGTTCTCAGCTGAACAGGATGGTTCTGAGGCCACACATTTTAAACATGGAGTGTGATACATGAAGACTTAGTGCTTTCAAGCTACAGTGTATAGCAATGTTTGATTTTCTGTTCCATATTCCCAAACAACATGGTGATAAATCCACTCCAAAATTATTACAACAGACACTACGAAGACCAGAAAACCACAGAAAATATCAGCTAACAATCACAGAAATGTAAAGGTACCAATAATACCACTATTTATAAACACTGGATGGCAGTGATACCACTCATGCAACCTGACAGTATTTGTTAAAAGCTCAATGTTTACTTACCTTTATTTTTTTTTAATGGTGTAATGCTATTTTTAATAAATGGCAAGTTAATTTTGAAATATATCCCAGCACTGTACGAATAACATAAAATTCCAGCAGGTAACTACATAACAGCTTTTCTGTCTTGACAATCTTTAATTGAGAGAGCTGCAATAGCATGGTTTCAATTATAGCTTCCAAATTATCTGTGTTAGTAGCACTTAAACTTGTACATAATGAAACAGATATTATGTTGGCAGTGTTTTGAAATGGTAAAAGAATGCTCTGAATACCAACTGCTATACAGTTTTTGGCAACTTGTTTGTTTTTTCATTTTCTATGTTAATGGGTCTACAATCACAGCACTAAGGAAAAAAGAAAGCAGGAGGAAGCTGCAAAGAGATGCTGCAAAGAAAGGAAAAATGGCTGAGAATGTCAAGCAACGTGCCTTTGGAGCCGCACAAGAACACAGATATCAACCAGATTCCAACATGTGATGTTTCATAAAAACTACAGAATTTCAATTCCAATGGGTTACCGCAACAGAGGAAATCTCAAAGTTCCTACCTCAGTGAAGTCAGGCACCATCTCACTACAATTTCAATGAGTCTTTACTCACATGGGTAGGGAAACCAGGTACAGAGCACAGAAAATCACTTGTTGAATGCTGTACTGGAATTACTGGCAGAGCCAGGAACTCGGCCTAAGACAGAGGGCTCCTTCATCTCCTTTGAGTACAACATTACATTTACTTCACTTCACAATTCCAAGTTATAGTAATAAATGATGTTTTTTTTTCATCCACTGTGCTGTAAATTATTTCTTTAGAAGCAGACTGTGCATACTTAAATGAACATCGTATCTAATCTGAGAACAGTCTCCTTGACACACTCTTGAAGAACCTTGCTCTTTGGGATCAGTATATCCATAATCAAAGCAAAACAGTCAAAGAAAAAGCTATTTCCAGGAAGTATTACAGTAGGCATTATTTTTATGATGAAAGCTGGGTAAGTAATAAAGGCGTCAAGATTAATAGACCAGTGCCTCTTCCAGTATTCTGACTCTGTCCACACACTCCTTATACTCAATGAATTATTTGCATTATGTATTTTTTCAGTTTGATTAATTTAATGACTACAACAAAGCTGCTCCAGTCCATGGAAGCTAGTGGAATTCCTCGACATAAAGAGTACTGAAGTCAGTAAGTGTAATCCACGCATAAAATAGGTGGGTATCTGGAGCTGCAATCTCTTTGAAATCAGTAGCCTCCCCCCATGTTGAAATCTGCTTCTTGTTTCTTTTTAAACAATACTTTATCTTTATACTTTTTAATACAGTATATATAACCCTTCATAATTTTTAATACAGTTGTAGAATTCAGCGGAGCAATGGTCACATACATTCAGAGATATGGCTTGTATTAGCAGCACAAATCTAATACTCCAATTAGTTAAAAATTAAGCAGCTTATAGTCACTTGCCTCATGTCATAAGTATCTATATAACATATATATACACACACATATTAATCAGGGATATTAAGTACCGATATGGCTACTCATACACATAAATGGCCTATGCCACAGAATAAGTTTCAGAAAAACAAATCCTTGTCAGAATCCTTTAAGAAGCGAGGTGGTGTTAGAATGCTCTCATACGTGCCTCTGCTTTACAAATTACCAAGTCACATATTTTGTATCTACATCAAATAGAAATTAAAATAAATATTGCTTCAGCCATTGTACCTGACTTTTATCCAGTGCAGCAAGCTCAGTGAGCGTGTGGATGTGAAGACCACTGTAATCTCTGTTGGTTTCACTGGCTATTAAAGCAGCTCCAAAACACCACCATCAATAAATTTTGCTAATTACATTGCTTCCAAGACTGCCAAGTATATATTCCCTAGAATTATAACTTTGCAAAAAAGAATTAATTCTTACGGATGCTCAAGTTTTAGTATTTTGGGTTGAGTTTCACCTTAGACTCCTTTGGTTTTCAAAAAATCTGTTTTCTATCTGGGAAGGGCATTTTTCAAGAGTCAAAAATCCTTAAATAAATCAATTAAGCTAAAAAGAGAGTATTCCAGTCATCAAGAGAACCAGTTACATTCCCACAACTTCATCGTGCACCTCACAGGATATCAAACTTCCCCCCAAAAAAGTTATTTAAATAAAGAACATTCCTTTATATTTCCCATGAAAATTTATGTATTTTTAGCTTAAAAATGGTGGAAACTGCAGATGAGACAACTGAATTTGTAATTACCAGTCAGCCTAGAGGCATGATTCAGGTTCCTAATGCTGAAATGATTCAGTTTGGAATTATCTTTGGAAGCATCTCCCCATAGATGCCTTTTTTTTTTTTTTCCCTCTACAACATAAATGACCTGATTTCTAGTTGTCCAAACCAGTCCTTCTGGAACATTTCAGTGTCTCAGGAAAATCTATCTAGGAAAAGAACTGACAGCTGTAGGGGGTCAAACATCACAGAAGATTTTAAGAGTAGGTTAGAGGAGTAATTATCACAAGTGATCAAGATATACTTAACCTATAAGTAAGAATGCAATGGATGGATGACCCTGTATTTTCAAGTCTGTATTTCTGCAGTACAGCACGTCTCTGCTCATTATCCAACCGAGGCCATATCTGGAAGAAACAGCTTCTGCCTCACCTCTGCCATGCTCAAAGGAATCCTTAGTTTTGCTTTTAAAAATTTAATACATGAGATCCTGCTTTTATGGCTCTACATTACAATGCTGAAATAACACAATTTAGAAATATTTTGAAGTTGCACTGAAGTGCAAGTTTTATATTTGCAAGTTTAACTAACAAGTCCAGCAAGCTATCAGAGCTCTAAACATTATGCATTACTGAATCATATTCTCATATATTTCTGTTGAGTTACTCTCATTGGTAGGAGACACAAGAGCTGTGTGAGTGTCTTGGTTCCACCCCTTGTTTTGACACAGCCAGTGCACCTGAGTCAGTTGTGATCTTGATGTTATCAGATGACTACTTGTAAACCAGAAATATTTACAATGACCTATTAAAAATTCTCAACTTGAAGATAAGCAATGCAGAGCAATCACATAAAAATACTCTAGGAGGTGTCTCAACACAGGCCTCCTTGTGTTCCTTCCTCCCCAAGTTAGAAATACAGCAGTGAAATGTACGGTAGATACAACCACTGAACCTCTTCTTTTAGACAATAGGCTTAAGTTTACTTTTTAAACCTGAAAAGCAGAACAGTATCCTAGCTTCATATGTGCAATGTTTTTTCCTGCAGTAACTGCTTCACTTATAAAACCTGTCTCTAGAGACTTTTAAAGTAAACTTTTTTTTCTTAATAGCTTCCTTCAGCCTTCACCTCCTAATGTAGAGAATGTATCTTGCCACCTGACTCCCTCCCCCCAGCTACTTTTAGAAGCTTTTCCATTTTGATGGACCACTGCAGATCACATTCAAAGAACATCAACTGTATTTAAGTGAAGTTACGGATGCGGCAAACTGACAAATCTGGGAAGAAAGACTAACCCAAACCACTCATACTATTGTGAACAAATAAATCCTAACATCATTATCTCTGCTGTGGGTGACTGTTTTTGAGTTTTCTCTGTTTGTCTCATAACCCCATGGATACTTGGGGTTTTCATCTGTGATTTCCCCTCTACAAACATCTACAAAAGAGAGTTTTAAAAGCATACTTCTTCATCTTACCCAGGGGAGCCATTTCAATCACTCAGTCAAACACATATTTATCAACTAAATAACACTTATTCATTTAAACTGCTGTGTTATTTACCCAGTTGAATTACTGTTTTGGCATATATATTTGAAAAGACTGTTTTTGCACTCAAGTATATTTGCCTTTGAAGCTATCAAATAGGCAACACATGACAACAGCAATGCAAACTCCCCTGCTAACTTGTCAGCAGGCCTCATCTTTGAGCTGGAGGTCAGACTCAAGGTGGCAGCTGATAGGACATGCCCAGTCAGCCTTTAATTTAACTGATGTCAAGCGGTGTCAGCTATGGAGGCAGAACTGTATCTACACTGAAACCAGAGAAACTTGAGCATTTATTATAGGCTCCTCTCACATACTGTAGCTAAAATTAAAAAATAAAAATGAAATCTGGCTACCAGCAGTGTCACGCTACAGACATCACATTTAAATAGCAATTAACTCCACCACTTTGACTGCGTGCCTTTATGATGGTGATGACTGTAAATTGCGTCTTGATAACACTCTTGAAAAATCTAGCAGAATAACCATTCCAAGGGATCCATAATGAATTACAAAGATAATTTGGTCAATTTCAAATTGCAAGGAATAAATATCACCAATGTTGATTAAAGAGAATTCTCTTTCGGTTCTCTTCCTCTACCTCTGCATTTCTGATAATTCACTGCTGCAGACGTAGCTTTCCTTATCTTTTCATCTAACCTATTTTTCTGGGGTTTTCACAGGGATTTTCACAGATGACTCAGGATTCCAAAGAAATTTATGGTACGGCTGTGTAAAGGAAACCATTCAGTATAAAAATACACTCCGCTGAACTTTTGGCCAAAAAAGAATCTGTGGGAATTACTATGGTTAGAAAATGTCTTTTCTATACAAATTTCTTCTGTGGAAAAATCAGTGCTATCCACTATTACCACACCCATTACTTCTTATATGAACTTATGCTTCAAAGTATCTCCTACTAATAACTAAGTGCCCTGAGACCCAAGTAAAAACAGATTCTTTTTGAAATGTGTACAATAGATTGACTGCTGATGACAAATTCCCACAGCTATAATAAAGTAAAAAGCCAGGAAATGAGAGAAGCTGCTGTGACACATCTTGAACTCCAGTTATGCTGAAGACGCTGAGGTACTAATGAGCTATATTTTGTGAAGTGAGGAGAAGCTTCTGAATTTGTATGAGCTTTCAGGAGCCTAGTAATCCAGCTTCTGAAACAAAGTAAAAGTCCTCAGTTTTCTGGTCAGTACCCCACATTTCTATTGTGGCGAAAGGAAGGGAACTCTGCAAAGACAGTGTCTGCTTAAGGGCACTGCTCTGGCTCAGCTGCAGCCAAACAATCTGGCCCTGCAGGTGGAATTAAGATACACGCTTTAATACCCTGAGACACCTAAAAGTGTAGGTACATCTTCACATTCATGTTTGGCAAAACTTTAACTGAAATAAAATTAAAATCTGTTAGTTCACCGCATTTCACAAAGAACAAATACATACTAGCACCAATTTCTACATCAACATAACAGTCGTCTGGGATGGTATATAATACACTTCATCACCTAAGCATGGCAACGCATACCACTGAGAAAATCACAAAAATAAAACTATTCTCTTCTTTTGTCCTTAGTCCAAATACTTCGCTTCTGCTCAGACAGCCCCAGAGCTGGTCTGGTATTTTTCAGAAGACCACATCTGCAAGCCCTCATAGCGTCCATATTAACACTTCTGCTTGCTAACGTGTTAATTAAGATCTACATTCCATTAGCCACATAACTACTTAATAAGATTAATTCACCTGGAAAATGATGGTATGTCTTGATTAAATTGAATGAAGGTAATGGAAGTGACATTTAAAATACATTGATTGTTATTACATTTTGATCATCTGTTTTAAAGCGTCTGAAAGGAAATAGTAGAAACCAAAAGACTTGTGTCGTTTACATTGTTAATGAAGTACGAGTTTTTCATCTTTTTGCCTTTTGCAACATGACAAAGAGTTCCCTGCAGTTGTCCCTGAGCCCTTACACTGCCTGATGGGTAGGATTTGGTTTCAGCAGAAACTCAGCTGGGGATGGCACGAGTGTCTCAGGCATTCAGATCAGGGTCTATTCTATCTACATCCGAACCCCTACTCATCAGCAGATCTTCCCATTTACTATTTTTTTTATTCCTTTAACATTGTCCATCTGCTGCATTGCTAATAAAATATCTTAATTATTAGACAATAATAATTTCTGTGTGCAAACCGAAATGTGACTTGGAGCCACAGCATCTGGCAGAGGTCTCAAAATCATGTGGACAGAGCTGGACAACCTAGACAGCTTCAAGAGTGACTGCTGAGTTCAGCTTTCCATAGATCTACACGGCAAATTTCTGTTAGATTAGTAGAAATCTGTTTTTCCCCCCTCTCACCTTAACCAAGTGAGATCATGTCATATTTAGCAGCAAATTGAACCGTCTTTATTACATTATTGCCATTACATTTACAGTGCTGAATTTGATAACTGGAAACAAGCTTATTTTGATAACTGGAAACAAGTATTTTTCATAACACTTCAATACTTTATTGTTTCATTAACTGTAATTGTCTTTTCAAAATCCACACGCTGTGGTAGACTTAGAGAAAGATCTCATAAACTGAGCACGAACCCGGATCGAGCTATTTCATCCAAAGAGACCCAAACCCTGGATTAGGTGAGTATCAGGACACACATTCAAATCTACCTTTTCCAATTAGTGGGCATTGTTATGGTAACTGAAGTGATCTTTCAAGTCCACAATCCTTGCCTGTAATTATCTTTTAACTGTGGGTTTCTAGGATTAGAGATCACAATCTCTTACTGTATTTTTCAGCTTTATAGAAACTTACTATACCAAATATTCAAGATAAAGAAACCTAATTCAATTTTGAATTGATAAACAATTTGCTAAATTTGTGAACACACCAAAGACAATATGTCATAAACAGAAAACCTGAAAACCTCTAAGCTTAAGTATTCTTTACTTGGATTTGCAGCTGGAATTAGTTTGGATATTTCTACATAAATGGTAGTTTATCTTAGGTGTCGGCTGAAATGATTGAAGTTGACTTGTATAGTATATTCTGTCAATTAGAAAGGAAACAGCATATACATAGTCACACGTTTTATGGAAATATGCATCTAGCCTACTACATAATTTTACATGTGGAATATATTTTGGGCATAGATAAACAGAATCTAGGCACAGAAAAATCCTGTAAGGTCATCTAAATAATTTCTTTGTGAAGAAGCAATTATTCCAAAATGTGCTCTTTTCCCCCTTCCCTCCCCCCCTAATTTAGATTTATTATACCAAAATTCCAATATTATCCTTATACAACTGTAACAGACAAATGGGCTTTCCTCTCAGGAAGTTTTTCTTTTTTAATGTCATTAGTATCTATTTCATCCCTGTAGCAATTCCACAATTCTACAGCAGTGCCAACTTTTTGGGGTTTACGTACTACTAAGGGATACTACCCCATAATTTGTATTAAGAAAGGAATTTTTCTCTACTTTTGCCTCTTAATCTAAATCCCTAGTTCAGCACAACTTCCAGAGAATAAAGGCAAAAAAAAAAGAGAAAGAGGTGTAAACTAGCTTGTGCTTTGTTTAGAGTCAGAGCCTGGTGGACTTCACCTGCAGTTTTACAGCAACACTGAGAATTTTTCTAACTATTGCACTTGCCTATTCCTTTCAAACATCCCCAGTATTAGCAAGATGTAGTATGTAATTACAAAAAACCTGCAACTGTGTTATCTTAATAGTGAATTTTGTTTTCATTAAGATAGGAAAATGCAGTAATAAAGTAATTTACATTCCTCTTAAATTGCAGTTTTATTATTTCATACCAGAATTTAGTTTCTTAATAAGGAACAAGCAGATCAAAATGAAAATATCTGCTTTTTTTTTTTTTTTTCCTCCTTTCAAATTGCTGTATTTTAAAATGCCTTGCTTGCTGAGTAGGCACAGCTTGCGTTTAAGTGGCCGTTCTCAGTCTAGGGGTTAGAGGTTTCTTTGGGAGACCCATGTTTTGAAAAGAATGGCTTCATCCTGAGTTGTGTCAATTATAGAAAGGTCACTCTCCACAGCCAGAGCCCTGAGTCCTGAAATGGTTGTTGTGTTAAAAGCTGTCAGAGACTTTCCTAAAAACTGCTGGGACAGCAATATTGACTTGGACATAACAAAAGGAAAGGTGAGGTAGAAAAACTTTTCACCCTTCCCTGCTATGAGAACTTGTCTTTTAGATATTCCTTGTGTTCATCCAGACCTGTCAGTCATATTATTCCACTGTGGAAGATTATCTGCCTAAATATTGTTCTCTCTCCTTCCCCCAGATTATCAACACTTCAGCAACCTTCTACGAAATGTCAGAAGAACAAGTAAACTTTTCCAACATGCTCTGAGGAAAGTTAATTGCTGCAATTTAAGACCTAACTAGCAGTTCTGTCTCCTTGTCTCCTCTACAGGAGGTTGCCACTCCCAAAACAGCCGCATCTCAGCCTCTTCAGATGTGCAGAGCTAATTAGAGTGGGGCTGGGATAAACTGCCAGAATTTGTACTGAAGTGCCCCAGGCAGATGAGCACATTCCAATTCAACAATCCTTCTGCCCTATATTTGCACAGAGATGGCAACAAAAAGCTGCAGGGGAGGGAATTTGGACAGTGTTAAGCACTGCAGTTGTCTGCTAAGTGACCGTAATTGCAGACCTGAGCTCTTCAGGTTCCCGCCTAAAACCATAGGGTCTCTCACCTGTGCACAATCTGGAAGTTCAGCAGTGCTAGAAACATTCTGCCTTGGACAGAGGGATGTGCTGTTTGTCCAGTTTGACCTACAGTCAGTCAGAGATGAAAGCCAAGCCAACAAACTCCTGCCTGAAAATCTACAGACTTTTTGCAACCACTAAGATGTAGGAATTAATGAAAAGGAAGAAGCCAAAATGAGTCCCTCCATGGAAAATGTGAAGAAGCTGAGATGCAGCAGCAGCATTTATTGAAAAGAGAAGCAAATCTATGAAGTGATTGGGCTCACCAAAGAACAACTCAGCTTCCTTTCCCAGCTCTACTTGAACTGGTATTTTCCCAATATATCCCATGGGAATATCTCGTGTTAGCATTTGTTTCTAACACTAGCTTTGGCAATCAGCAAGTTTAATGTGAGCCTCAGGTGGTCAGCTCTGAACAAAATTCTTCTGTTCACAATTAGCAAGTGCTCTTCTCTTCTGTTTCAGTCCATCTGCATCCCACCTTCACAGTGCACTATGGCCTATCACAGAATCACAGAACTGAAATGTTCTGTTCTGTCTTCATGTCATAATTTTTGTAATAACCAGAAAAGGCCTTATTGCAATGTAAGAAAGAAAACACCTGAACCTCACCACTAAAAAAAAGGATCCGATTTAAACTATTAAAGTCCTTTTCATGACATGAAAATATAATTTTAATATATACTTCCTCAGTTTAAGGAAGTATTTCTTTTTTTCTAGATTTTCCCCTCATTCTTCTCATTGTCCCTTCTCTGTCATCCTCCACTGAAGCAGAGTTTCTCTTTAGGAGAGAAAGAATCATCCTAATATCCCAGGACAGATTATTTGCTATGGCTCGAACTCTGCTGTTCTCGGTGTTTTCAATTATTCTATTACATCTGAGAAAGAAGAAAAACCAGGGGTTTGGTCCCAGCTGGAAGTCAAAGGGTTTTGACTTCTCCCAAGCAGCAGAATGTACTTGCCTACTAACTCCAGTCTCTTTCTCCGAGCTCTCTTAGCTCTACTGGAACCAGCATGTATAGCCAGTAAAACACCTTTTCTGACTGAGCACTTCTTCATTAACGCCTGAGGGAGCATATCTTCATTAGTGAGTTTCTAGGAGTTACAGGAATTTGTGCACTGGTGCTCAGAGGGCCGGAGCACGAACAGCCGCGAACCAGCAAACGCGCGGGAAACACCAGCGATGCTCAACCCGGCTCCGGGAGAGAGCACACCCCTACGAAAATAAACCCCAAACCTGCCGGAGAGAGCAAAACGCGTGAAGCGGCGATGGCACCGCAGCCGCAGCCTCACCTCTGCCTCCAGATGGCACCGTCGCCCCGTCCTCGGCGCCCGGCGGCCCCGGGCGCATCCCGTTGTTGAAGGTGTGTCCGTCGGCGGGTTGGAGCTGCCAGTTGAGCCCCAGGAGGTGCATCGCTGCCGGGACACAGAGAGGGGGGGGGACACAGTCAGTGCACGGGGGAGACAACACAATTCCTGTCAACTAAGCAGCTGTGGGAAACACCCCGTGAGCCAATTTGTCTCGGAGGAATGTTAATACGCTAGGACAAAAAAAAGAAAAAAAGAAAAAAGAATACGCTAGGACAAAAAAAAGAAAAAAGAAAAGGCAACAAAAAAAATCGCCACGAGAAAGCTTTGGTGACTGGCATAAATCTGTCTTATTGTAGTTCAATTATCAGATCTTCCAAATTACCAAAACACGAGAGTGCCCACTGTTATCCAAACTGTTATCAGAAGAGGAGGTCAGCGTTTGGCTTTGGCACTGGGCACACACTGGGCTGCCATGCACACTACGGGGGGGGCACACCACTGTATGCACACTACGGGGGGCTACACCCCTGCCATGCACACTGGGGGGGGCACACCACTGTATGCACACTACGGGGGGGCACACTGGCTGCCATGCACACTATGGGGGGGGCACACCCCTGCCATGCACACTATGGGGGGGGCACACCCCTGCCATGCACACTAGGGGGGGGCACACCCCTGCCATGCACACTAGGGGGGGGTACACCCCTGCCATGCACACTACGGGGGGACACACCACTGCCATGCACACTACAGGGGGGCACACGGCTACCATGCACACTACGGGGGGAGACACTCTTGGAGAAAAAGCCCTCCTGCAAATACCAGCTCCAAGTTTTAATTATGTGTAAGAATTTATACATTGATTATTAAATTATCTTTAGCCCTATGTCTACTAGCGACATTGTAATGCAATTATTTTCTGTTCATTACAACTTCTTTAAATCAACAGATTTAACAGCCTTTGTCTTCATTTTGCAGGGGAAACTTCCTGACAAACCCCGGGCTTTGCCAATCCTTTAACCTCATGGGGTTTTTTTGCACAAATCTTGGCTGCTGGGGCCACAGAACAGCGAGCCACCGTAGCCCAGGCTCTCTGACAGCCTCTCCGGGGGTCCCCGAGCCAGGGGCAGCCCCTCAGGGAGAGCCCAGGCCAGGCAGCTGTGCCCGCCGCCGCTGGTGCGGAGCAGGAGGAAGGCCAGGGCAGCACCTTCACCACTGCCCGAGTTACAGCTCTTGGTAGGGGCTAATTGAGTAAGTCCTGTGCATAATGCATGAGTCTTGACAGGTCTGAATCACCCAGAGAGGGGATTTAAAAGCATCTTCACCTCCTATAAACAGAAGCTACCTGAATACATCTCCATACTTTCACGGTATTATCCCTCCGGCATCCACCCAATACAGAGGAGGGGGTAGAAAAGCCCACAAAGCTGTTTTTTATTCACTTTCTTTATATCCACCACGAGCACTCTTCCTGATTACATAGGATATATGTAAACCTACATAGCACAAAGAGCTGCATTTTCTGTTATATACTGAAATGGTATTTGAGAGATCCAGTGTCAGTTTAGGGGCAGAAACTATATATGATTATGGGCACCATTTTAGTTGTTCTCTTCTGCAGTGTCAGATCCACCTAAGATTAGCAGGCATTTTGTGTTCAATTACAAGCAATTGTAAAAGATCTGGTGTCGTCATGAATGGACCATCAGTGGCCACACAGCTGAGTGTCCAGAGATTAAACATTAAGGATAGGTAAGGCAAAAGAGTTATCACAGGAACTGCAATTTACAGCGCTTGAAACATCACTCACATAATCTCTGAATACTTGGAATCCATCTAGATGTGACTGACTCATATTCCTAAAGCCCAAGAAAAGAAAACAAAGCACTCCACATCTCCAGAAAGCATGTATCCCAACTCCTGGAAATCTCAGCACACAATCACAGCTCAGTCTCCATATTTTTGGCAAAAGCAGCTGAGAAACAAGACATTTTCACATCACCTTGCCCTAGACATACCTACGGAACAAGCAGATCCCTAAGAATTGTAACTACAACCAGGGGACATTTTGTGTGAAGAGGGCAGTTGCCAGATTTTACATTCATGCAGAATTTTCAAACTGTTTTTATTAGGAAAAAATGTTTGAAAAGACATTAAAGCATCTCTTATTTTAAAAATTACCAAATATGAACCTGAAAGCTGTTTTGTTGAGAAACTACTCAAAATTTATTTCTAGGGAATGTTTAAGAATTCATGGAAATATATACAAAAATTTTATGTGAGATCACATTACAACTTTTTTGTTTTGCCAAAGCAAACATTTTAAAAGGCTTTTTCGGTCTAATCTCAAGCAACTAATTTTCTTCCCAGTATGGCAACGAAACTGAAAAAATTGTTCATCAAGCTCAAAGACCAAAGAAGTGGGCAGCACATACAGACTCTTCCCAGGGAGCGAGAGACGGCGTCTGTGCCGCAGAGAGAGGGGCCGGAGGTGGCAGAGCAGCTCGGGCTGTGTTTGTGCTGTCAGCAATTCCCGGGCACAGCAGGGCTACAGAGACAGAGTTCAACTGGCCACCCCCAGCACGGAGTGTATAAAGACTGAGCCCCAAAATGAAGATAAGTCATAGAGGAGAATTAGACTTCTGCATTTTATACTTTCAGTGTGTCTATTCAAAGATCTTTTTTTTTTTTTTTCCCCTTTTTATTGCAAGCGTAACCATAAATGTAGGTCATTTGCAGAGATGAAAGTGCTGCTTTGAGTGTGAACCATTCCTTACAACAAAGGGATAGGGAAATCATAACTAATAGTCTGTCCAAGAGAATTATAGTTGCTAACTTATAATTACCAGGTAAATACAGACAAGAAATTATAAAAGATCTTATTAACACCGTATTAACAAAAACTTTGAACCAATATGCTTCCAAATACGCCAGGATTTCATGAGTAACTCCATTGCTCTGTGTTTTAATCATAAATGCACATTTGGTAGGAGCAATTAGAGCTCCTTCCTAACGGGCAGGTATTTACATCTCTGCTATAGTCCCTTACGCAGAAAAAATGCCAGTCTCCTGTGCAGCTCATGTATCCATAACGTGATCTACAGACTGACACCAAGACAGCTGAAGTCACAAACATGAGGCGCGTTCACCTTCTCCCAACAATACCTGGAGAAAAGTATGTCATGGGGGCCTGAGGGAGAGCTCTGTGTTTGCACTGCACAGAGCAAACCCGACTGGCAGCCGAGCGAGGGGAATATGGAGCCACCTATTCTCTCCTGCTTCAGAACGCTACGAGATGGCAAATTTATATGATTAACCTTTTGTTCTGTTAATCAAACAAAAATGCCTCTAGCAAAGGAATAAGTAGAAGCCTGTTTAATTAGAAATATGGGTATCCACTCAAAAGTGCATTAACGCATGTCAGAAGAGAGATTTGGACTAGTGAATTTGTGCCTGTTCCTATTTTTTCTGTTGTGTGGCTTTTGATGTTGTTTTGTTGTTGGGTTTTTTTGTTGTTTTTTTAAAGTACAACTAAACAATCTATGATGCTGCGGCTTTGCCTTCTTCACCAAGGAGAAACTTTCATCAGATACTACAGTACTGGTCACCTTTTCACCAAAAGATATTCACCAGAGAGCTGAGTTGGGGTACTCGGTCCAAAGCTGATAACCAAGATGAACGCTGATTTTCCTAAACAGCCCACTTACTCAAATGAATTTCCAGAGATCTACATTTGGTTTATAGATTATCATTCAGGGATAAAAACATCCCTGAAGATTTAAAACACCAAAAAAAGAGAAGCCATTTTATCTGTTATATGTATGATGTACTCATAAATTGTACTTTACAGGGTACTTGCATATGTTTTGTAGGTATTATTTGCGTTTGTTTGCCTTTTTGCCTTCAACATTAAGCATATTTTCTAAGTTCTTGTCTCTGATCAGGTATCAAATATATCTTCAAACACTGAGCTTGGCAAAATTTATTTGGTTCATTTAACACTAACATCTAGTAACTCAGGATAGTGAATTGTGTATTTCTGTTCTCTAAAAAGTGAGAATATAGAAACAATAAATTTTGAAGTAAACCCCTTGAGGTTTAGGTAAAAAATAATAATCTGCCTCTCACTCCCACCCCAGCAAGAGACACAAAAGCACCTGGAAGCTAAGCCTGCATGCCCATCAAGAACAAAAGCCGAGAACTAGTTCATCACTCCAGGTGGTGGAGCTGTCAAGGATCAATCTAAGACTTAGGTAAGACAGAGGCTGCTGGAGTGAATCACATACTATTTTAAGAAATCCACAAAGGCATACAAAGCCACAGAAAAATGACAAAACTTACATGCAAAAATATCTTGAACGTTCCCTAAGACTCAGCAGTGTCCCCACATTCCTCTTCCCTTCAGTCTTCTCTCATTCTGGCCATAAACCCAATGCTCACTCTGTTGAGATTTCAGTCTATTGGACAATGGTTTCCAAGCTCAGAAAGCTCTGTCTTCCCTTTGTGCTCTCCTGTCACTCTTAACCATGTATTTTTAAAATGAGAGACCTCTGATGTCTTCAGTGCTAGAGGTCTCCCTATAGCACAACTCAGTATCTGTCAATAGGCAGGGGAGAACCAGGTGTTGCACTTACCCCTTCGCTCTGGGGTGATCCTTCTTAAAGGGAAAAACATTAACAACCAAGCATTTTCCCCATTCCTACTGCATCTTCCCAGTTGAGGTCTGGGAGATATATATCGCTTGCTTGTTAAAAAATTCAGTATTCCCTAAATGACTCAAAAACATGGGGAGGTTATAAAAGTGAAGAGAACTCAGAATGTTTCCATATATTAATTTTCCAGGTGGTCACACTTACTGAACCCTAAATTATTGTTGTCAAAATGAACCCATCAAACTATGATCTCACATTGTCAGGATATATTGAGGCATATTATGTTTAACTGTAGCAGGCCAGCCTCTTCTCATGTGAAAAAGCAATTGGTCCACTGTATCATGAACAACACTAGCAAATAAACAATAAAAGCATTTTTGGTGTACGTAGGAAATGGTATTGTAGGGGAGTGGAAACATTGGAAGTTTTCTTTCCATCCACTCGTAAGGTGAACGATGATGTAACTATTATTATTCCACTCTACTTAGTCTTGAACAACATTGGTGTGATTTCCAAATCAGGTCTAATGAATCACAGACATATGAAACAAAAGGTACCTAATAAATCTTAGCAGCATGTAATTTTATAGCATATATAGTCAAAGAACTATTGGCACATCTACATTTTATCTCATGTGGTCTGTATATTGATTTAATGCACCACAATATTTGTATGAAGCAAAAGAAGTTTAGTGCTTTACACTTCTGGGTGCTAGATGAGTAACACAGATAACTTGGAAAGAATAAATCTATCCCAAGAAATTAAAAAATAATTAAGCATTTTTACATGCTTACTTTGTATTAAATGTTCCTCAGCTGAGACTTGTGGTTCTTTACTTCATGATCAGGCAATGGACTTCAAGAATACCAGAAACTGATGTTACTGATATCTATTAGTATTCATAAAATAACAGTAACTTAAAAGACTAGAAACATAGTAATTTAATATTCTACTACTATTCCTCTGAAGAAATAGGTTCAAGTTCAACCCAAGTCACAAGCGAAATGAATGTGTTAGGCCTATTCCCTAGTGATTACTTGCCCCCATTACAAAATGAATGCACAATTCATCATAGCTGACAAACTCTCCTCAAGAGAAGCCTGAGACAGGAATAGCAGGGGGCTGAAGGGCAGGAAAGAGCAACGCAGGAACTGCATGGGAAAAACTTGTGTGGTGCCTGAAAACACACCACTGGAGCCTCCACCCGAGGAGCCCAGATTATTGGGTAGCTGTAACAAGGAAAGCAAGGAGCCTTCCCCAGCTCCTCTCACGCCAGAAGAGGTCACAAGACAGGTCACAAACACAAGCACCATCAGAATTTGCTCAACTAAATCTTCATTAAGATCCATATTTTGCTAATGTGTTTTAGGATGCAAGGCAGTTGTCTTGAAGAAAGCTGCTGAATCCAAGAACCTGGACTCACACTTATATTAATGCCCTCTCATATTCTGTCACTGGGAGAAAGGGACAGTCTTTCCAGGAAGTTCTAAGCTGTGATTCCTCCACTTTAACATACATTAACATACTTTAACATACATTAAAGTGCTCAGAAAATCATTGTGTGTCTTTGCTACTTAAAAGGAACAGACTTAAAATAAACAATGAGAAACAGTATCACCTTTCCTTGCTTGAGAAACGATGTTTCTCCAAAATTTCAGGACTAACTGCCTGAACCTTCTGTTGTTCTTTGAATACCTGGAGTGACTGCAACAAGAATGCCAGAGTTCTCCTGAGGGTACCCAAGAGAGCTCAGAAAAATTCATCATGTTCCCAGGCCTTTTTCTAAATACAAAACAGAAGCCATATGGCTTGCTGGGTGGACATCTGCCATTTTTGATATATTATCTACAGGAAAGTTTAAAGTAGCATTTAAAACGTCCTAAACCTATGATATACGGTATGATAGAATTCTGCACAGAAAACAGGCTGTGCAGGGTGGTGGCAGAGTCTGCTGCTGAGACTGCATCCATCAAAAAAAGCGCTGCTGAGAACTGTGCAAAGACGAAATGCAACTGAGCAACCGGGCCATAAAACAGCAGATGAAATCCACACCTGGCTAAGATAAAATAACAAACGCTGGAGAGGAGTCATCTTAACTCTGCATATAAAATAATGAGCTCTGAGCTGATGATTATCAAACCCAAAGGGAAATTTTTGGCTAGATGATAAAGGTCCTTGAAAATTTCAGGTCAAACACTGAGTCATTATAAGAGGAGCAAACTAGGCAAGGAATATTGTTATGCCACCTCCACTCAGCTCAGGAAGCACGTTGGAAGATCACTAGGGAAAATACATACATGATTTGCCTGTGCTTACGAGACAACCACTTTTGGTTAACTTAACCAAGAGATAAATTAACGGATTATTTGAGTTTCATCTGACCCAACACAAGTGCTCCTACTCATAGTGCAACACTCCATGGTGTATCCACTAGTCTCAATGTTTCTTCAAGTGTTAGGTGCAGTTTTGTCCTCTATGCTGTACCACAGCACATCCTTATCTTTCACAGAATTACATGAGGTTGGAAAGGACCTCTGGAGATCATCCTGTCCAACCCCCCCTGCGAAAGCAGGTCCACCCAGAGCAGGTTGCACAGGAACACTTCCAGGTGGGTTTTGAATATCTTCAGAGAATGAGACTCCACCAGCTCTCTGGGCAGCCCAGACAATGTGAGGAGTGTTTAGATCCACACATCACAGGAAAACCCTTGAATTTTTATGACAAAAAGCATTTCCCAGAAGCAGTACGATTTTTAGGTATCCTAAGGCACAAGCTTCAGTACATCTAAAGAGGCTGAGAATGCAGTATATAAAATGCTACATGCCAGAAGGTTTGTGCAAGTTTCTCACCAGTTATTCACCAGCACAACAGTAAATACTCTATTTCATTAAGCACAGTTATAATTACAAGAGATACATTTGCAAATGTGTTGTTGGAGATCTCAGGAACACAAAAGATAAGAGTTTAACTTTTGCATTTAGTACCAAAGATTAAAGATCAGGTAAGAAAATAATTCTCTGGACTACCAGTCCCTACCCTCTGGACTTAGGGAATTTATGAACTCGTGTTGTAATATAAATGACTGAGATCCTACAGCTGCTGTCCAAAACATTTGGATGTCCTCCTGATCATACTGTCTCCTCTACTTGTCAGCAGCAGTCAAACTTCAATTGTTTGCAGGAAAGGTTAAAGCAGTATTTCAAAAATAGATCATTTGATGTAAATTTAGTATTATTGTTGCAGAATGTATGCAAAAAGTGTTGCTTATTGACCATGACCATTCAAGCTCAACTTATTTTCAAGGTCATTCATTCTCAGCAAGTCATCTTAATCATCACTATGCTATTTGGTTGGCACTACATTTTCGTAATAAATTAAACTAAAAGTTCATTTGGGAACTCCATTTAAAGCATTATTGAAATACACAACTTTAAGAATTAACAGATCACATTATTTTTATTAAAACAATGGGTTTGCCTGTATTATTGCTACAGAGCACAATTAAGAACCGTTTTTCTGTCTTATTTATCCTACACATAACATTGAACAAGACCATGTGCTTCCGAGTGCCTTTTTTTTTTTTAGTTTACAATGTTAAAATCAGAGAATTCCATTACCTACACTGGCATTGCTGCGTATTTTTATATCTTGCAACATGTTTTTTTCCACTTCTCCACCAACTGAATTAAGCTGATATTAAAACCCACATACAAACTTTGATATGTTACCCGCCTACAAGTTTCTACTCAACTCTGCCTGAGCTTTTCAACGGTTTTACTTAAAATAACATCAACAATTTCTTATAACTTTCCAAAGAGAAAGACAGTGTATTTTCTGACTCCATGAGGAAAGCCGTGAGGACTAATTACCCAGTAAGATTATGAAACAATGAATGCAATAAATATCAGGCTACCACTTCCGCTAGCTTTCTCTCAGCTGCAGTGAGAATACAGCTCTGTGCTTCTCTAATCCAAGAGTGATCCTACAAACAGTCTGTCAGTAATTCTGGAATTTCTGGGATATAAGCCCAGAGGCAGACCCTTTGCAAGGCTAGAGCTTGCTGTGTAAGAGGGGACAGCAAGGTGCCCCCTTCTTGAGCAGAAATGTCAGGCATGTTCCTTTCACTCCCCAGGGAGACACGGGAGAAATTGTGCCTATTGAAAACACAATGGAAAGGAAAGACAACTTCACAGAATCTGAAACGTAAGAAAGCAATCCTCAGGCATAATTTCACCCTCAGCATGTAAACTCTTAGACAACAAACTGTTTAGAACGGGGCTTTCGCTTTATGAAGCAACCAGCCCAAGAAGCATTTTATAGAAATAGGATAAAGGATCTAAGAATGAGAGTATTGTTATAATTGGCAGGAAAACTTCTGCTGGGAATTAATTGCTTTCCTTTGAATAAATGTTATTAGAGATGAAAAAGGAGATGGAAGGAAGGCTGTAAGATGGTTCATTGTCACTGTGTTCACGTGGAAGAAATAGGAGGACCCAAAAAAGGCAATTTTTTTTTAAATTGGTCACACCCCCCCCTCCAAGCTGCCTGATTTCTTTCCCTGTGCACATCACTAAACTGAATGGAATGAATTTTAAAAGCACAGCATGAAAGATATACCCACAAATCCCATTAGTAGTAATGTGATTTGTGTGCTTATCTGCCATGCAATGCTTTGAAAGTTCATTCCTCTATGTCCAATTTCAGTCTTTCCACTTCCAAACCACTTGCAAAGCTCTACACACACTTGCAGTTACTGTGGGGGTGGGAGAAAACTGGAGGACATGAAGACCTGGCTCCTGGTTTGAAGGATAACCACAGGCAAACAGAGCTTCAGGCTGCAGGAATGCTAGATATACCCTGGGTGGTTGCTACTTTCCCAGACTGGGACTGAGAAAGAACCCCTGTGTTAGACTTTTCAACTTTTCTCGTTTCAGTCCTCTTTACTGTAATGTTTTGATTTTGTGCCACTTTGAGCAATCTTTTTGTCACAAGAAGGATAACAGCATTGCATGCTACCTTCAGAATCTGGAATCTCACTGCAAAGACCTTAAAAGAGAAGCAGAATGCAGCACACCATTCATTTATTCTCATGACAGGCCTTAGATTGTACAGAGCGTAGAAAACTGGCACAAGATTAATCAGTTCCTGAGACTGTATAAAATGAACTCAGTTCTTACGGCAATTTTAAGAGTCAAGGCTGCAATCTTTTTGGTCTTGCATCTGAACTAGATGGCTGTAACTAATAAGAAAAGTGTTTACATTTTTATTTACCTAATATAGCATCTTTCAGCCTGGAAGGTCCCAAATCACATTATACAATATCTGCTTTATCAGCCTTGCCACTTTTGAAATAGGCTTAGCGTAGCAGAAGGGGATATTCTTGACTAAAGCACAACGAAAACCTCTTTTTTTTTTTTTTTTTTTTTAGCAATTGTGAGCATTTAATGTTAATACAAAGCAAATTGAATCCAATTTTAATTTCACACCTAAAAGACACCATTATGATGAACATAGTACCCAGCACATCTTTATTCTGTTTCCAAGGGGAGGAAGAACCTCGCCGAGACCTGAAACCGGTGTTTCAAGGAATATGGACACAAATATACTCTCTTAAATCACTGATACCTGAACTTACAAGAATTAGAATAACTGCTTTATTTTTAATACTGACTGTAACCCTAAAGGATGTCACATCAAACACTTACTCAACTACATTCACCTTCTGAAACTGCAACTGCCCTAATATCTACAAACTTGTTCAACAAGATTTTCATAATCTAACTGTTCCAAAGCATTCAGATCTCGAGTCAGCCTCTGATTGTTAGCCATATTGGTAAGAAAATTGTTTTTACCTTTATTACTCCTTTGCATACACTAAATGAATTGGAACTGCATGATTATGAATGGCCAAAGTTCCATCCACAGTGTGAAAAAAGTATAATTTCTAATCACAGAGTATATTCTTCCCTTAATAGAAATTATACAGAATAGTTTAATTTAATCACCTGACTGTAAAACCTTGCATGAATGATAAAATTTCAGGTTTGACTATCTCCACATTGTAATTATTGGAGTTAAAAGCTGATTACAAAGAGGTAATAAATTTGAAGATGAAAAGTAAATATAATTTCTTCTCTCAAAGTTTCTCCTTCACTTTTAACACTATAAACTGTTTATACTTCTTTCATTATATGCTTCAAAAAGTACATATAAACAGAGCCTAAAAATATCTTTATATTGAGATAGAGGCAAAAATTGTACTTATCATCTAGGAAGATTTAGACTTCTATAGGCCTTGCAAAGCTGACAATATTAATATTTTGTGAATTAGATGTCCTACTGATCGGGACTAGAAACACCTATGAAAATCAAATATACAGATTTTATTTGATAGCTTATACAATCAGCCAGTTATTACAGCCTTGTAACTCACACTCCTTTGTGGATTTCTTTAATGGTAACTTTAAAAAAAAAAAAACAATAATGTAACTGGACTTCAGTTATGTTTTTGAGAATTTTTTTCCATTGTCTTTACATGATTTCTATTAAGAATTTCCCATAAAGCGTTTAATGTAACTGCAATTTTTAATCTTATAGCTGTCTTATTCCAGGCAGGTTTCCAAGTCTGAAATTTGCTTATTTTGCCTTCTCAGGAAAAATACTTTTTCTAAAAAAGCAGAGACTGAAATCTTGCCCTCCTGCACGCGTGCTTTCTCATCTTCCCATCTAGATTCCACAGCAGGTAAGGGAGTGCAAGCTGCAAGTGAGGACATGATTTCAGTGTGATCACACCAATATGGAAGTACATTAGAGAACAGAGAAATCAATGAAGGGTTTATATTGTGCCAGGATTTTAGTTTCAGATCACTGCTTTATTTTGAAGTGTCAGACTTGCAGTTTTTCAGACTGCAGCAATATATATTTTACATGGAATTTCTCTGTGTGTTCATATATGATTATCAGTTACATCACCAAAACACCCTGTTACACAAAATTCCATCAGACAATATATAGGAATGAAGAAAAGCTTGCATATGCATTTTAAGCCCCAAAAAACATCATGACAGCAGGTGGGTTGGAACTCGATGATCTTTAAGGTCCCTTCTGACCATTCTATGATTCATTCTATGATAGCACAGCAGTCTACATAAGTCCACTTCAAACACTGTCCACCATGCATAATGGAAGAAAATTAGATTTAATTTGGATACCTACATCCTGATTCATCTAACAAATGTCATCGTAATATACATTAATTAAATATTAATATTTGTATTACTTTTCTTTATCTATTATGTCTTGAATTGCCTTCTATAATATGGCTTTTTAAGACTAGCTCAATGTGATCTTCTTGGTATAGCAAATTCACAACAGAGTTAGTAGAAATGACTCTTACAGATGGAGCTGCTGTCCAGAGCAGAAAAATAAAACCAACTTATTGCACAGAGCATCTGATACCTGAGCATTTTAATGAAGCTTTTTGTCTCGCATACAAAATGGTGCAGAAGCCAATTCTGCTGTCTGAGGTCAGCCCTGCAGAATGCTCATCATCACTCAGTTTAAAATCAAGGCCCACAGCAATCAAAGTCAAAAATTGTCACTGACTTCAGTGGAGACAGCTTCACTTCAGAACTTGCTAATTTATTTTCAGTATTTGATTCTGCGAATATCATGACTTAAAAAAAAATAATAGTATTTTCTACAGGCACCGGTAATCCACAGAAAAACTTTAGTATGCTTTACACTTAGTAAAGTATAACTGAATTATGTCAAATGATTAATACAATAAATTTTATGACATGTAGCAATATTACTTAATACCACCAAAAAAATAACTAGGAATTATCCTTCAAAGAGAAGACAATTTACGCTACAAGGAGAAAACCCCAATATAGGGTAGCTAGAACTACACATTAGTATTTCATAGCCAATGCTTGAGTTGTGCTTCTTCATGTTGGTAACACCCAGTTGGCCAGCAACCAAACGTCTTTTTTCTTTGACGGATGAAACAGTAAATACTATATTAAAAAAAAAAAACCACCCCAAAGCCTAAACTATATTGAAAATCTATCTATCATTTCAGCCTCACTCTTCACTATGAAATTTATTTTCCTTTTTTCTTTTCCTTTCAAGAATTTGCTTCATCTTGGAAGCAGGTATCAAAGCTGCTCCTTGATAACTTAAAAGAAAAATGACTAGAAACTCCTCAGTGTCACTGTATCTGACAAGTTTCTGCAATGTATTTACCTCCTTCTTTCACAACATTACTAACATTTAAGTACCCAGAAAGTGCTACTGCTGAGAGTTTTTTCCATCCATTTCAATTTGAAAAAGATGCATTTGATGTTAAGGTCTAATAGAGAAAATCTGCTCCTGTCTACTGGAAGTGGCTGTCCATACTAATTAGTGAGAAATAAAACCAACAGAACCTTTATTTTGCTAGGATACGAACAGAAATTAAAATGAAGACACTACCAAACCTTTTCATAAATCTTTACGAATCTCACCTTCTAGGACAGGTTTAAAACCAAAAAAAAAAACCCACCTTGTGATAACACCTACAAAGTTATTTCACCATTTTTTCCCATTTAAATGTGATTTTGACAATTTAATGACTGCATTCTTTCAAAAATAACAATGGTATTGTGTGACTGTCATCTAAGTGTAACTCAGGATTGCTATCAGTTCATAAAATTATTTCAGAAATCTGTTCACATCCCTTGTTTTTGCAGAGTTTACATAAACTGCAGCTCTCCCTTCATTCTTGGAGAGTATTTGCATTCAAGTCCTCAGAGATAAGTTTTCAGTTCAGATGCAAGATTAACAAATTTCCACCCCTATACTACATTATGGAATTTTATGTAAAACCAGTTCTCTTTTTATAGAGGAGGACCACAGGCTTTTGGGACGAAAGAGTCTCTAGAGCATCGCATTGTTACCACTCATGTTGCAGAAAGCACCATGAAAAAAACTGCTTTTACTGCTTTTACACTGTATTTTCTAAAACATGGTATTGCCTCACGCAATAAGTAACGAAGCTGAAATGATCAGATATTGTCTGAGCAATGTCACTGACTGCACGGTACCAGGAAGGTCTGAGGAAGGAAGCCTTTATATTCTGCTGCATATTTCTTTAGTCAGGCCCATGAAGTTCTTTGAACCTTTGCTAAACCAATCTTGCATTTGAAATATTTTCAGAATTTACCTTCTCCATTTTAACAAGCCAGACACAACACACTCCCTGCCTCCTGTCAGGGAGCAATGGGAGGGACGGAGCGTGGGGCGGCTAAGCACTCTCATTGAAAAAACCAGAGGATGCTGCAATAATTGTCCTGAGAGGCTAGAAAGGAAACAAGACTCTACGCTGACAGCTTAGCTCAGCGTGAACTTTCATTTTTCACACGGAGCTAATTAAAAACTGAAATTAGTTAAATATGGAAATGACACTTGCAAGCACTTTAGCTGAATTCTGGCAAAGTCCCTCTAGAGTGCTGCGACATTACCTGCTGCTTCAAAACCCCCCAACTGAATTTCACAGTTAAAAGGCTGAGCAAAGGGAAAGTTATTATAGAGATTTTCAATTCAAAATGTGCCTGTAAAATTCTAAATTAAATTTCATGGTAGCCCTTTCAGTAACTAGGGACGTACTGTGCAGCCCAACGATATGGTGCTCAAATAATGTCCCTGCGTGTGTTCTCCGATTATCTCACCTTTAGGCACTGTGCTGGTTGTGCCAGAACTGTGAAGCTCGTAAGGACACTGGCACTACAATGCCACAAAGATAAGCCACGTATAGGTTGCTACAGAAGAAGTTATTTGGGAAGCATGGACACATCGTGCATAAAGGAATTAATTCCACGGTTTAACAGCAGAAATCTCAGAAATCAGAATCCAAGAACCAAAATACTTTATGCCTCGTTATTTTAATTTTATTTGTATGTGCTGACTACATTTGCAGGGAAGGGTCTCTATTGCAATAAATTACATGGCCTATATATATATCAGTGCTTTACAGGCAAGGTAATAATATAAAGCACTTCTGCATATTTAAGTGGGCACGAAGAACCAAGGGACTGGATATGCATAAAAGGTATGAGGACTGGCATTAGCTTTTTGACTAAGGCACCACGTGAATTCCATTTTGGTGCACGTAACTTGCCTAGTATGCATAAAAGCAAGGGTATTTGCCCAAGGGCAAATATGATTTCTGAGTGCACTTTAACGAAACCCGCCCATGGAGCAGATCATTTTGGATCCATACCAAGGCATTCAGGGTAGCCAATCACTTTCAAAACAACTGGAGCGTTTTGATTTTATTGTTTTTCCTGCATTCCATCCCTTTACCCTTGAGGCAATCCCCTCCCACTGGCCTGCCGCCACTATTGCACCAACAAATTTCTGTCTAGGAAAGCCAGCAAAAGATGCCATGTAGCATGAAAGCCACTGTTACTCCCAAGTCTGCTGGCAGCAGGTATTGCTGCACCCAGCCTGCCAAAACCTCTTCCCTGGCAGCGAGCTGTATAATCTGTACATCACACCCAGGCTCTGCTAGTCCAGGGCCTTGAAACATCTCGGCTTACCCAGCTGGAGGGGATATGCTGCAGCTGCACCATCAGACCCTCTTATTTTATTGAATTTTGAATATGCAGTTTCAAAGCAATTCAAATGAATTTGCCCAAGGCCTCAGATCAGTAAAACTACTGACACCATCTGCAGCAGGCTTCCTAAATTTGAAGCATTTAAAAACAGGTGACAGGATAGGAGCTTTCAATGTAAGGACTGACACTCATGAAAAGCCTGCTAAACAAACTTGGTTATGCCCCATTTTGGCAAGGAAGGAACTGTATGGCTTTCAGCCCGATTCTCACAATAGCACTGGTAATAATGGGAAGTTCCTTTTAAAATTATTTTTAAAATCGTGTATTTTTCCAAGTTGAAAAGGAAGCATTTGTTTGATACCTGAATTTCATGTATTTTAGAGTATCTATATAAGATATAAGATAAAGAGCAGACTATGATGAACATGGACTCTTAACAAGATAGTGTATTAAGGAATCCAGAAACCAACCATTGAGCAGGTTGAAGCCTCTTTCAATTTTATGAAACTCCAGTGAGGTTACTAAAACACAGGTTGCTCTCAAGAAGGAAATCCAAAGGCAGGATTATAACACCCTTCCCTTTGAGTAGTAATTTTAACAATGCCCATTGCTTAATCATATTCAATACTCTTAAACATCTCAGATGATGTTGAAATATATGTATATACAGTATTGTTTAATTCCTGAAGGTACATAGAGACTAGCAGCAAGACTACATCTTACTACGTTTTGATCGAGGTCCCATGTAGTTACACTGAGCTGAATCTCCTACAGATCCTGCACTGCCATCATAACCCAGATCTGCCCGCAAGGAAACCACTAATATTTCCCCACTCATAAGGCCACCCAATTCTTCCAGTGAGCAGAGGCAAAAGACTAAATTCCCTAAGTAGCAGTTGTCCATGGCCATGGCCTGTTTAGAATATACCTGATTGACAGGTACAAGCTACTGGGACATACACCAGAGGAAGCAGAGCGTGCCAGCCCAAGTCCTTTGCAGGAACTGTGTCAAGGTGGTTGTGGTCCCAGCCTTGTGCCTCGTCCTTCCCCACTTCTCACCGAGCAGGGAGCCAGTGAGCTGCCCATCGGTCTCTGTCGTTCACTGCCCTGACTCTGCCTGTATATGCAACACTGTATGGAGTAATAATATGGCAGATTACTAGTACTGACTTCTCTTGCCTGTGGGTTTTAACATCACCTGTATGTAACATTATCTGTATGAGTAACTACCCTATTTGGGGATCAGCATTCTTAAAAACAGAAATATTTTTATCTTCTCCTTCTCCCTCTTCTATCATCCTACCTGAGTGTACTCACAGGAAGATAGAGCTTCATGCAGAGCTAGAGGCAGCAAAGGGGAACGTGGGGAAGGGTAATGTCAGATACAGTCAAGCAGCTTACTTGGAATAGCAACGGTAAGCCAATGGCTTATGCTTTTTAAAAGATCCCTCAAGAATAAACTATAAAGAACTTGCTAGAAAGAACAACATATATTCCGATCAACTCGTGATTGTACTTGAAATCCGCAATGAACATCCACTCTTGAAAGTGCTTTATGCTATACTTGGCACATGATGCAAATCTGGGTAAGCACCACTGGGATAAAACCTAAGATGTGCCTACAAAGGGGACATCCATGCAGACAACTGCTTTTGTCACAAATGCTTCTGGGAAAGTATTTACTCAAGAAGAAATGAATAGCGGCTTAAAAGTGAGAAATTAATACTGAGGATTTTCATCTTCAGACACTTCAAGGTATGTAATCATTCTCTTGTTCTTTTCCCTTCTCTTGCTCTCAGAAAAACCCAATAAAATTTAAAAACTTGAATCAAGAAAAAAATCTGAGCCTGCAGCCTCCCTTTGGGAAGGGAGAAGAGAGGAGGGAGCAAAAGGAGCTGACAGAGAGAAATACATTATTTATTATTTCCATAACCAATACAGCATAGCTGTGTGAGCCGTGGACCCATGCTCCACCCAGCACACATGCTACAGTCATCTTTGCCCTTCAGAAAGTATTCCAGTGCTTGGAAGATGCAGTACCCACAACACAGCAATGTCATCCCCATGACATAAACCACCCTTCATGTGTAGAAAGCAATGGAGCGAAGATTATTCCCAAAGCTGGGGCCAATAAAGGGCTACTGTTCCAGGAGACTAGCGAGCCAGGTACCCCCAGAGAGTTTACAAGCTGGTTCTTTGAGCCATAGGCGAGAACAAGACTCCCAAGATCATTCAGCCTCGCAGTGAACTGTTGCCTCATACCGATTTTCTTTGTAAACAGAGCCTAAAATCATCCCATAAGAGGCAGAATGAGTCACTTTCTGACTTTGCCAATGTAGGATCCTCAGTGGGAGATACACAGGTTTTGCCCCGTAAAGTGATTCTGGTGTTCCAGATAGTCAAAGTAATTAAATTAATTCTTTGAATTGTAAAACTTTAGTCAAGGTCATTTGCAAACGCCAACCTTGAGTTCAATTATGTTTTACCAGTGGATGACACAATGACAAGAAAAAACCTGTTTTTATAACTCAACTGTCTTTTCCCCTTGGTTATCAATTTTTAAATACAGGGCAAGAAGAAAATGTGCTTTTGAGAAGATTCTGAACACATAAATGTTTCAGATCAGTTCTACTGCACAGAACAAAAAAATGTTTCTTTTAATCGTGTGATTTTATCTAATCTGCCTTATGATTTTTCTTAAGGTACAGCAAATGCTGAACAGAAAACGACACATATTTCATTTCGTGATACAGAGCCAAATTCATCCTTGCATCTTTGTCATGCCCCATTGGTGTAAGCCAATTATTTTCAGTGTAGCTATATCAGTGTGAAAAAGTAATAATACAATCATGAATCAAGTCCGTACTATTTTTCATGACAATTCCACTTCAGCAAAGCCTCAGATATAACCTATTGAACCACAGATCATGGTAATATTTCATAAAATTTATTCAACCAAATATACTAAATAAACTTACCTTTCCGCCTGTATCTTAGCAACTTACCAACCCTTAAAACATCAGAACACTGGGAACAAGCCTACAAAATCTTACCTACAAATGCAGACTTTACTTTTGAGAATAGCTGTGCCAGCATTGACGCCAATAATTGAGAGAATAAATTTTGCAGAATGGGGCCATAATGCATACATTTTACCTCTATCTGCACCCAGTCCTTAAGGTATCTCTTAATTAGCGTTATCATTTTCTAGGCTATCCACTAGATATGTCATGTAAATTCAACAGCAAGGATATTAAGGTTTCATTACAGGAGATATAAAAATAAAAATATCCCTAAATTGCTTAAGTGTTCTATGGCCACTTATCACTTGTTTTATGGTTTCTACTGATTACAAAGTGAGCCAAAGAATGTGCCCTGAGGCACTGCATCTTAAGCCCAGATATCCTTCACAGCATCAGCTTTATGCTCTGTGACCAACTACAGCCAACAAAGTACCACATAAACTTTATAACTTACTACGAACCCATCGCTAGAGAGCCAAGAACAGTGCTGTCTAACTGAGGTTCAATAGCCGTATACAGAACAGGGAAATGAATCTAAACTCCTCATGGAAAAATGCAATGGGACTGTATGAGAACCACAGAATCAAAGAATCACCTAGGTTGGAAGAACTGCAAGAGGTGGTCTGTACCCATTTTAATCATATCTTTAGATAGATGGAAATAAATCCTAAGCATTTGTGAGGGAAAGAGGCTTATACTACAGAAACCTGCAGTTTTCCCTCCTAAGAGCCAAGGAGGAACTCAACTGTGCACACAAAGGGTACAACCACCACCAGCTTGTGAAGAGAGTGAGAATTCAGTCTCAATAGGATCCTGTCTAATTGATAATTAGAGCAAAGTAAGAAATCTGGGCTTACACCCTGTTGTCTTAAGATCGTTCCCTCAGTACCTTTTCATCAGCTTCTGTATGATTTGGAGTTTAAATTAAAGCTTCTACCCCTGAGAAACACGGCCCCTGCCACCTCAGAAACACCCTGACCAACCCCACATGTGATAGATAGATGGGGGTCGGAGTGCGAGGGATTCCGTAGATGTAAATGCTGAGGCGCTAGATACTCAAGAAAAGACTTTAGCAACATCCCCTGTTAAATATCCCCACTCTGGATTTACCATAAATACTGTCAAATGTTGTAACTAAAAATCTGAGCAGTTTGAAGCAGGTGTACTTGAGACACCCTGGAGACTGAGCTGGCAAAAAGTTAGAAGAAATAGCACAATATTGCTGGTTTCCCTCCTTTTTGTTTTTACTAAAAGACAAATACAAACTTATCATTACTGGAAAGTTTTCCTGACACAAGCCCTTCCAAGGAGAGCCATCCATGCCAGGGAAGCTCCAGCCGGGGGCTGTGGGGCGGGTGGAGGCTGGGGGCCCTGGACCCCATCTCCATGACCAGCCCCCCCCCCCAAACAGGCTCCCCTCACTTTTCCCTCTTTGACATCCCCCGGCTGCCAGCCATGGCACGCTGCTTAGCTTAGTTTACCTCAAAATTTCCTGGTGGATGGCTGCACAATGCCTTCCCGTAGGCTGATGATTTAGTGGATGCCCGCTGATATCAGAGAGAGAAGCATTTATCCTTCAGTGTCTGCCTTGTAAATCAATCGCTAAATTATGTGCTGCTTCATTCACATTTTTTTTGGGCCTCTATCTGACGCGAGACACCTGCTGTGGTGATAACTGACAAAATATATGGAACCTGGGGAGAGGATGAGGGAAAGACAGGGATGAGGAGGACTCTGACTGCCTTTGCACATGCAGTCTATTGGCAGCAGTACTCAGGCAGTGGCGTACGAATGCTGGAGACTGAAGCTATTGAATTTTTGAGCAGCACAATACACCGCATACCATCGCTGCGGCACCAGAATACAAGCACTTAACAAGCAATCTTCAAAGCAGTAAAATAAGACGTACCCAGCTGTGTTTCAGTTCGTAAACCTCAACAAGAAAACTTGTACTTTCCTATGCTAATTCCCCAGAGAAATCAAAGAATAAAAAGCTATCCAAAAATTCAACAAAATTCCAGAGCTGAACTTGAACGAACAAAAAATAATAACCTAGTTTTATTAATCTGTATCATAGAAACACATGCTATTCAAAGCAGCTTTGCAACATCTCTCCTAATTAAGCTGTATCAGGTTATTTGGATGAAATCATGATCTTATCGTCAAAATGAAAATATTCCCTGTCTTCTCCACAAAACAACTATTAACATTTTTAAAAGCAATTTGGAATGTTGGGAAGCGGAGTTGTCAACATTACAAACAAATAGGTACTGCTAATGTTCACATCTCCTTATATTTTATTTTCCTTTTGCAATGCCTTATAATTTTTTTTTCAGCAGTAACATACAAATTACTTTCCTTGGAATCAGACTCAGGATTCCTGTAGATTCTTAAATGAGAAAGCATGTTTTCGCTACTAATGGTAGCACAAACAAAACAGAACTACTTCTACATGTTGTAGTATTGAAAGGAAGAGTGTGTAGTATCAGCAGTAGAAGATGGATGAGTAAAGCAGAGGTGGGAAAGGGCAGATGACTGCAGAGGCAGAGTAAATTTTAAAGCTTCACAAGGGGGCTGGAAGCTGCTCCCCCCAAAAGAAAATCAACCAGGAAACAGAAATAACACACTGCTCTTTTTACTTGTTCCGTCAAGTTCATTTCAACAAGTTGCATAGGAAATAGAGCAAAACTTGTCTTCTTCCTTTCAGAAGCAGCATTGATATAAAATATTTAATTACTGTTGTTACAGCTTCCAGCACAATAGACTGTACTATAACTCCTTTTGTTTTTTAAGGTGAATATCCGGCTAATAAAAGACACTGGACTGATAGCCCCTCTACCCAATATTTGCCATTTATTCTCAGAATAGGAGCAGCACCGAAAGATTACCCAAGTGGTCCAGCTTCACTGCTACTCTGAAGAAATTGCTCCTTTATCATTGTCTATTCTGGAAAAATAATACACCTCAGCTAAAATAATGATAAAAAGTGACTTAGTGCTGAGTGTGGGCACAGGGTGTCATACCTGCCTGATATCCTGACAACAACCAGTGGGTTCACTCAATATCACGGGGTTGGTTCCCCTCAACAGACAATTCTCAGAGCTGGGTAGTGCCGATTGCTATTTCCCTTCTGCTCAGCCTACAAGAGGAAAAGAAATGCAGAAATAGCTGCACTTCCCTAAGGAGCAGCACTTCCCCAGCAAACAGCCTGAAAAAAAATACTTTGCCCCACAGGGACAATAATTTGGGGTCCTGAAATAAAAAAGGATAAAGTTATGCTGGGAGAGCAAGTCCTGCATTCTAGAAGTCCAGGAGAAGGTTTTAACTGCTTTGGTAGCACCCAAGGTTACAGCCCTCTCCTCGCATGAAGTTACCTGGGAAAATGAAAGTAGCTGGGGAACAAGTGGTGGAGCCAGACAGTGAGAAAACCACTCTGACACACAGATCCCCAAAGCTCAGTTGACCCTCATTTTAAGGGTTAACAGAATAGGAGAAATCATCTTTAAAAGTATACTGATATTCATTAAAATAACTACCATAATGTTAGTTACTCACAAATAAAGGTGTTGAGATGTTAGCTAGAACAAATTATTTTGCCTACGATAAGGGAAAATAATGTTAAAACATTGCTCCAAATGTCATGTGAACATCTAGGATTCTTTGGAAAGGGAATCTTGTGTTCCAGCACTTGGCGAAGTCACCTCATTACCAACAGCCACAAACGTTCACACAGAGAGATCTTTCCCCCTGAGCTACCTAAAAATAGGCATAAATCATCTAGCACACTTTACGACCTTGTGCTATGATTTCTTTATGAAACCCACTGCTCTTCACCAGAACTAGTTATTACATTAGTTGCAAATACCAAAATATAGAGCCTGATACTACTCAGACATTCCAAACTAGCAGACCTAAGATCTATTTTTTACAGTAATGTAAAATATATACATTACTGAAACTCAATTTAGTCATCTGGAATGCAGGAATAATAACATTTACTTTCCCCACAGTAAAGTGCTTATAAGCTAAATTAGCATTAACTATTATTCATCTCAATTCTAGAAAACAGTGAATCATAGCCTTAACTTCAAGCATTTCTTTTAAATGAATAAGTAATTTTATTGAGCAGGAAATAAAACTTTTGTCATTCTTTGCAATTTCTCCAACTACCATTATTTACCAGAAACTAATTCAGCCTATTTACAGAAAAATCAAGTCCTTTATTTTTGGCTCCTCTGTGCTAGTATTAATCAGAAGCAGCATGAATCCATGTTTAATTTCAATCACAGCAGCTATTGCTTTCCAAATAAATAAAACTTACAAAATTTTTATTGCTTCTAAATAAGATGCTCGCTTTTTCTTAATGAAAAGAGAATTTAGAATAATGACTTCTACAGGAACTTTTGTTTAATTATGAGAGCACGACAGAACATGTGTTTTCCCTTAATAAAATCCAAGTGCACAATTCAAACTACATTTTCTTGAAAGACATCAACAATATCTGGATCATCTAGAAGATGTCCAGACCATCACGAATTAAAATGCTCACAAGAAAATACAATTCTGGGGGAGAGGAAGAAAAAAAAAAAAAAAAAAAAGAAATAGTTATGATTAAAAGACATCTATCAACCCTAACTTCAACCACACAGGCAAGCAGTATGTGGTGGTACGTGGAATTCCTTTTGTAGACCTGGGACTTAGTTTATTTCAGTTTAAGTTGCAAAAGCTGGTTATCAATTTTTGAGCTAGATTTACTAAGAGGATAGCAGAATTTAGCCCCATCTGTTAGTCCTTGGCTAGGACATTAGTGCTATTTGTTTTCCTAGCATGGCATCCCAGCCCATTTCTGCCTTGCAAGCTCATACAACAGATTGATGGTGCCAGAGAGACACTGTGAAGTGGTGCCTGCGCCACTGCCAAGGGCAAGGAAGAAACGGATGGTCAAATCCAGATGATCTTGCATTAAGAGAGGAGGAAGTGAAAAATCTGCACTGTCTACCCTGCCTCCCCCCTGCTCGCAGGAGACTGCATCTAACCTTCAGCCAGTGAAACAGAGAAAAAAACTTTTTAGAGAGGAGGTGCCTAAAGGGTACTTGCAGCTGGAGTTTTGCCCAACAATGGGCAAATGAGTCAAAATGAGAGTTAGAGGGATTTTCCACAACTTCACAACTGAGACAAACTGCTTTTGCCTGAAGACCTTCCCTAGTCCCCTATTTCACAACAACGTACACAGGGAAGGGCAGTTTTCTGCAGACTCAGGTGACCTGTAAATCTGTTGGGAGAGTCTAGATTTAGCATTCAGAAAACCTTACTATACAAAATTGTATAGAAACCATTGCACTGGAACTACAGCCAACCCTGTAGCAACAATGCATCTAAGTCACACTTCTCATTGTAACAGTACAATTTTATAATTCATTATCAATAAGTATTGATGGCCAGTATGTACTAGATTACTCCAACATATTGAACTCTTGGCGATACTGTGAATTTCACCAGAGAAAAGCCTGCATGAGCTATGATTCATTTTCCCATTCCTGACTTACATGTGCATTTCCAACAAACTTCAGAAAAGTACATGTGGAATTTTTTCAAGAATGAGTCAAGGGTAACATTATGACAAATAAATAAAATAAACTAGATAAAGACCAAGGGAAATATTTTCATTGTTTCTGTCAACTTATAGCAATATTAGTTAGTTTTAGTACAGCACAAAGGATTATCTATATATGACACATGCATCTAGTAACACCCAACAAAAAGCAGGTGAAAGAAATCAGTGAAATCATATATACATATAGGAATCAGTTCAATTTGTAGATATCTATACACATAAACACAAACAACAAGCAAACTAGAGACATATATAATATAATTCTGTCTGTTACAAATTTGGCCTTTTCATAATCTGCAGCCCAACCTCTATTATTATAAACTTGCCATTTCAATCCAGACCTTTGACTTCCAAGAAAACGCTTTAGGAAAAAACCACTGTTTATATTTAGGAAAAGCTTTAAAAAGTAAAACTATCATAGAATAATATTATCTTTATCTTACCAGACTAGTCAGAGAGTTCAAACTGAAATGGCATTTTATACTACGCAATAATGTCTGAATTTGTAAATGACATGCAGGGCATCTGTATTACTGAAAACTGGGGATAATGATTGCAGGATTTCAAGTTCCTGAGCTGACAAAGGGGATATTTTCACCAAGGTGACACACGGGAGTTTCAAAGGCCTCCCTCAGTCCACAGCTGGCACTGATAAGCAGCGTGACTTACTAAAGACTGAACACACATAGTGTGCGTGCACATTGACAGAAATAAGATATCCCAGCAAAAAAGGGTTGGAAGAAGCCCTAAAGATTCTTCAAGTGAGGAGAAAGCATCAAGGATTTTGTATTTTCCTTCAGCCAAGAAAGGATGTGATTGTCAAAGCCCATCTCTTGTCCGCCGATCAAATCAGTAAATTCTTCATCTGAAGATTTTCATGAGCACATTTACTGAGCAAAGTAAAAGACTGAATTACTGCTGCCTCCAAAACTCCTTATGTTACCCTTGGTATTTGATGCCTGATTTGCCTCATGAGAAATACAGAAGTCTTTTGTCTCTGAAAACAAAGATTTGGGGTCACACAGTAAAACTGAATAAGAAAACTTGCAAATTTTGGCTAAAAGCATCCATGCAGAAACTTACTGGTGATCTGCTGTGTTCAGTGATTTACCCATGTGTCAAACCTCTGAGTTTGGAAACTGCTTTGTACAATTGCAAAAAAATATAGACAATCCCGGAGTCATGAGTGTACTAAAGAAAAAGCAAGGTATGCAACATATGCAACCTTTATATATATAGTCTTTTGCCAACTGCTCTGGGATTGTCAGAGTATACAAGTTGTAGTATGCAGCAGAATCTGTTCATGGAGAGCATTTAAAACAAAATCTGCTAAGAGTATGTAAAGGATAGTTGACAGCTGAAAAAAACCCTAATCTACATGTTAAGAGAACTAAAATTCCCAAGAGCTTTGGTTTGGATCATTGTATTAGGAAAAGCTAAGATCTGTGCTCAGGATAAGGCTCCATACTCAAATGTTAAAAAATAGGATGGATGTTACAGATGTTCTGTCCCTTCCCTGGGAAATGACTGTGTGTGCACTGGTCACAGGTCCAGGCAAAGACATCCACCACGTGAACTGACATCCCGAGGTCCAGGACACAGAGCTGTTGGCGCTGGGCAGAGGAGAATATGTAGCACAAACCCACAACCTGCACTTCACTCTTTTCCCATGTCCCTGGGGGCCTTGAAAAAGGCACTGCCAAAATGAACTCAGGGACTGCACAGATTAACATCCCAGCAGAGTAACATCTGCCCAAGGACCTAACCCTGAACATCAGCAAATGCTGTTCTGCTAAAAGAAGCTACTTGAGAGGTCTCCTACTTCAGACTCGGATTAAAATGCAGGTTGGGATGCAGAACTCTGAAAGTGGCATCCAGGAATTCCAAAATGGTGTATTCCATACTAAATATCTGTTCCTCAAATCATGGAAACCCCAGTCAAAACTATTATTTTCAGATGCACACAGAGTGGAAGCAAATAAAATTCCCACTCTTTCAATTTACCTGTCGTCTATCTAGTATCCCAGGAGTTTCAAATCAATGTTAAGCAAATCGCACTGTGCTTAAAAGCCTTTTCCTGTTCTAGCTGTTCACAGTTTTCTGCTGGCAAATATGGGAGAAAAGATGAGTGATTTATGAGTACTCACTTTAAAAAGTCAAACAACATATTAAAACAATACTTCATAGCACAGTGAAGTAGAGTTAAAGCAGACCATTTTCACAGTGATTGTTATAGAAAGAACATGCATAGATTTTTGACAGGAAAGAAATAAAAAATCTAAAGATGAAGAGAGCTGCGTATATTAGATGTTGTTAAACCTTTGTTTGTCCTAAAGCAAAAGATAAAACTCATTCTGTCGGAGTTCTATGTAAGATGTAAAAGAAGAAGTGAAAATCACAGCTTTTCAACCTCCGTAATTTCCCATCACAAAGTGATGAAGGAAGTGAAGGAGTGAAACCCTTCACCAAACTACATCCTGAAAACCAATATTATTTACAGTCTCTCTGTTCAAATTAGAGCAGGTAGTGCTGACCCAATGACACAAAACCGATCAAGAGGCAAGATGCATCTTGCTGTTTCCTTGAATGCCTGTAAGTGTGCTGCTTTCAGTCCCAGCAACACACTACCTGAGCCCCAAGCCTAATTGGTGGCACTTGCCCGCGGCTGCTTAGGCAATTGCAATGGCCCAGGTTGTGCAAGCAAATAACGAGGCCCTGAATTGACTAAGGAGTGTCACAACGACAGGAGAAAAAATTGGCTGAGCACATCAGCAGCTGTACGTGCATCCTCAGGTGGCACTCAAGGAGAACGTATACTTTATTTTGTAGCCCATTTGCTGCAAAAGAAGAGAAGTTTAAGATAGGCCTGGGCATACAATTCGGCAATCCAAGCAAAGAAAAGGAAAACAACTTTTCTGTATTTCTGAGAACAAATAGCTGTCTCTACCTTCACATCATTGTTTTACTATTACCAGCTAATACAACAGCAGGCAGAAAGTGCAGCTGCGGTCCACAGAATATTTGGCATTTCTGGCCCAAGCATAATCCCTCATGTAATGAAAAACCTATTTCTATTTCTGCATCCTCGCTACTCTTCATACTGAAGAGGTTTGCATCTGTCTCCCATTTATTGAAGCTTATTCTTCATCTAGACAGCCAGGTCTGGTTTGTATTAGAAATTAGGTTTTAAATCACTATTTTTCTGTTATTTATTTTAGGATTTTCAGGAAGCCTCTGGAGGTGCAGAAAAATTCTTCTCGCAAAAAAGACCCTAAGACTTTTAATGAACCAAATCCCTGACCCACGTTAAAGAACTTTGATGTTTTTAAGGTTCAAATTACACTCTGGCTTTAAAGACAGTAACATTATTTTAAGAGTTAAAATGACATTAAAATGTCCAAAAAAAGTTAAATACTCCCCATGTAAGACTAATCTGATCCCTGAGTTTTCTTTAACGAGCAGGCTCCATTCATTATGGGCTCTCCCTTTTGCTTTTCTCATACGGTTGGGGTTTTGCATTTCAGTGATTAATGGAGTATCAAGGTGTAGAAGGGGATATACATGAAGAAAGAAACAACAGGTGAAATAAACTTTTGGCTCAATAAATCTTCTGCTCCCAAATTGCATCTCCTTTCTCTTTGTGATCTCTGCTGCTTTGTGGCCAATTTTAACACGATTCTCTATTTTTAGGTCCCAGCTCTGCACCACATTCCTATAAACATCCACAGTTCTCTCCTCAGAGAAGAACTTCTATGATATAGGCATAATAACCCATTACTGTGAGGCAAATGCAACTACGATGCTGCATTGCCTTTCCCTGGTAACTGTTAGCCTGCCTGCTGTGAAATTGTTTAACTTCTGTTTCACTTTAAAGTATTTTACATTTACCACAGGCCAGCTGAGATGTCGTGAGTTCACACCTGCCCTTGGGATATTTGCTATGTACTCTTGACGATTTTCCAGCATCTATTAATTTTCTCAGCATATCAAGCACTGTTTCCCTCTCCTTTAAAGACTGTTAATAACTGAACACAGAAATTGTCTAGCAACAGTCCATGCTTACAGAAGAATCTCCTTTCTTCTGCAAAAGAAAACATTACCCTCACAGCTCCATTTCAGCTGAGACCGATTCCAACTGTCGGAAGCAAAATCTGAATTTGCTGATAAACCACATGCCTTAGATCAAACTCGCTCCCCTAGAATTACACAGGGATTTCATGGTTTCCATATTAAGGAAACACAGCTGTAGCACAAAGTTCCTGATTTAAAATTTAAAGATTTTAAATTTTGTTCTTCTGACTACCCAGAAGTATTTCAACTGCATTGCCAGAGCTTTGATAGCAGCAGGTTGGCTTCGCACTTTCTGCTGGTACAATTGGGCTAAAGTTGGTTTATGTGGCCAACTGGAGTCACCTGCACCTCACAGAAAGTAGGAAGCTTCTGGCAGGAGAATTAAAATTGAAAGGAGAAGATGGAAATATACAAAATAGAAAATGTAACTGCACATATATTGCAGTACACTCAGATTTAAACAAAACAACTTTTAACATACAGGTACAGGCAGCATCTGTGCAATAGACTGACTGACCTCCCAAAGAGTCTTGTCTAATCTAGGTCAATTCCTACAAGGCAAATAAAAGTCCCGCAGAAACAGGGTTCCCCTTCTCATCCAGCAAATGGATACCTATTCCACCACATTACCATTACTCTGAAAACATCTTCTGTTCTGTAGCTTTCCTCAGAAAGTATTTAGTAAGGAAAATGTTGGAAGAAATCAGCTGATCAACCAACCAGCAAATTAAAAAAAAAGCTTAAAATTAAATTAACTGCAGCACTCCTATGCATTATGTATATTACCTTTTAAAAATTCAACACAACACAGGGTTATAAATCTGAACATCCCAGAAAAGAAAACAAACTAAACCCAGACGTAAGGTCTGGTAAGATCAGCATAAAGAGAATGAAATTCCTTTTCCACACAGGGACTACATTAATACAAATACTTGTCTTTTCTAGTAATTATTTAGTAATAGCCAAGATAAAGACACTAATAGTGTCTAATAATCACACTGTGGGGCTCGGTAGTGATTCTCTCATTATCAAATCTGCTCAACATACAAGTCAAAACATGATTTTTCTAACCAACTACATTCTTCATTTTGGCATTGCAATTCAAGCTTTTGACATCAGAAAGAATTATGAGAAATGAAGTAGGACTAGAATTCCCTGAGTATTAAGAAAGTATATATGCATCAGACAAAAAAGGAGCCTCCCCTTCCTATACCCGTTACTGTATTAAATAAAATAGGCTTTGGCTCGCCCATAATCATCAGGGTCAAACTCTGTTGTGGAAAATAAACATTCCCTCAAACTCAGTGAAAGGCCACTTGTCTTGGAGTGTCTTAGAATTTGGCATTTCTCATTATTCAGGCAAAAATGCCTCAAATCACTAGAAATGGCAATAACTCCATGCAGTGGTACAAACTGGGGACTGACTGGGGAGCAGCAATATGGAAAAGGTCCCCGTGGACAGAGCACCAAACATGGCAAAGGCAGCCAGCAATACCCTGGGCTGTAGGAACAGAAGCATGGCCAGGAGATTGGGGGAGATGATTATTCCCATCTGCTCTATACTCATTAGTCTGCTTTTAGAACAACTGCATCCATCAATAAACCAGAGCAAGTCCAGGGGAGGCCATGAGGATGGTTGGGGGCTGGCTCACCTGCCTTGGGAGGAGGTGCTGAGGGATCTGGGTTTGTTTAGCCTGGGGATGAGGTGGCTACAGGGGCTTAGAAGCTGCCTGCTGATATCTACAGGTCATCAAGACGACAGGTGTATGTTAAGAGCATGGAAGAAAAGGATATACATTGAATATTTATCCTCCATGAGAACAGTCAGCAGTGGAATTTGTTGCTCAGTCTCAGCCCTTGGAGGTCTTCAAGACCAGGCTGGGCTGACCAGCAGAAGATTGAACTAGAGACCTCTAGACATCTCTTCCAATCTGAATTATCCTATAAACTTGTAAACTAAAATCTGGAGTGCAAAATTTATCCCAGGGATCAGCTAGGTTGTCATGGAAGATGCAATTCTCCCTGACTATAACTACAAGACTATCATATAAAGAATTAACAAGGCACAATATAATGTTACTATGTTGAGCTACGTATTCAAACTCACTGACTCAGTAAGTCAATGACTTTATTATGAGACATATAGAAAGTATAAGATGGCTGGGATTTTTCTGTATCAGAGTAGTGAATTGACCAGTTAACTCAAAGTATGATGCGGCAAGACTACACAGAATTAAAGCAATAACTAAGCAAAAGCTGAAATGAATCCAAAACTTGTTTCTTAAACTGTGCTTTAAGTTACTGAAAGGAAGTAATTTCATGACATTGTGAGTAAAGTACATGGTGAGTAAAGGTTTCTGTCATTTCATAGTCATCTGTCATTTCTCTTCCCACTGTTCAACTTTTGCTCTGTAATCTCTGTAGTCTGTTCCTATGCCTTATTATTTTCACAACTTGAATTTAATTCCTATTTTTGTAGTTCGTCCAACTGCAAGTTCCTTGAATATTCCGTGAATAGTCTCTTGTCTCTTTAGTACACTGAACTATTTTTTATTTGTGTGGGTTTTTTTTCATGGCTCTCACATTAGTGCTGTAAGAGCTCCATTAGCCACGCTTACAAACTCCATGTCACATCTTTCAATCTGCTGTTCCCTGTTGAGCAATAGTTCTATTCCTAAAGGCAAACATACTTCTACACTTGAATAACTCTGTAACTGGGCTAAGTGCAAAACAACACAATGAGTTAACAAAGTAGCACACCAATGAATAATGAATATAAATGAATCCATAAATGATCAACTGGTGACCTCCATATAAATAACTGCTAAAAGAGGAATGTTTCCCTAGGGAGAAATCAGACATTTTATACTGATATTGAGCACTGACTTTTCAAAGAGAATGACCACAGGTTTATTTGAGAGGTATCTCTGGCTTGGCATTATATTAGCAAAATTTAATCTTCAATATCCCTTATGCTCACCCTTCCCCTGAAAAATGGTTTCATCTCACTATGTTGGGCTGGGTTATAAAGCATGTCTCACTAAACTCTCTCAAAGCTTTCACATCATTCCTCCCCCTGACTTCCTGCAAGATTTGTTTTGCATCTACTTATCTGTGCTATCTCTTTGCCCTGACAAAAAATTCATACCCGTGATACTGGGATTAAATCCTAGAGTACAAAAAAATTCATAATATTTGATATTTGCCCTGATGAGAGTGAGAATAGACTCTGTTCCACTGTAGCCACTGTGAAACCCAAGATATTTTCTAGTTTGTGCATTGTAGAACAACAACAGCACATGCAAAGTAGAGCGTGTACTTCACAACTAAGCAATAAAATAAAATAAAATAAAAAAATAAAAACAAGCACCTCTGAGGAAGTCATTCCTGCAGGTTTGAGCAGAAAAAGCCAAAACCTGTTATGTATAAATAATAATTGTATTACTAAGCTACCAATTTCAAACATTATCTCTCTAAAATTTCCAGTTAGCCGTTGTTACACCATTATATCCCATTGCTCATTTGTCTGGTATTAACCTCTACCAGCCCACATGTCTTGAGTAGAGAAGCACCAGGCACTAGCTCGAGCATCATCTAGGCAGTTGTTAGTTTACTCAAGTTCACAGCAATACATTTTAACAGCTTCTGGAGAGCACTACCAGCATCTGTTAGGAATGTTTTCTCAGACCCATCCTTGACTGTGTTGGGCAATAGGCATTAAAAACAAACAAACAAAAAACGTTTCCTCCAAAACACAACTCCAGTAACTCACAACAGAAGACATCCTCTTGGTCTCCTGTTTCTTGCCAAGGTCCCACAGTCCCATCTGACTTGGAAGCTAGGCAGAAAGGGGTTTCAATTTCCAGTGCTAAGAATGTGATAGCACTTTGTGAGTTATGGCAACAATAGTCTCACTCTTCTCTCAAGTGCTGAGGTTTTACTGTATGAAAATCCTCACCAAAGAGAAAGAGAATTTAATAGGTGAATAAGACCAGCCCTTCAGGTTGAAAGGCAGCCACTTCCATTATCCCCAGATCTCCTCTAGGCAGAACAACAGGCACAGCGACAGAACAAATCTGGAGATCAAGCTTTTATTTTTGACTCAGGAAAAGCAGAGGCAAACTGTACCCAAGTAATTTCACATAAAAATCCTCCTGTTCTTTGCAGCATTATGCATAACCAGAAGCTGGAGCTTTTTGTCTCTAGGAAAATTGCCTCTTTCACCTCATGAATCTCTCACAACTTTGGACTGTGAAACAGATACTCGCTGGGCTCCAAAGTCACATCTAAGGTTCCTGGAGCCAGGCTCTGTGATTCCCAGCACTAATTCATAGCTCTCTTAGGGAATGGGGCCAGATGCTTGTCCTTGAAAGGCTGAAAGCCTCTTCTGAGAGGTAGCATCAGACAAATTTACTGAGCTACTGCTACTCTTTTCTCTCTCTGATTGACTGATACCAGTCAATATGAATCACTGAACGTGTGACATTTAGAATATGACAGGCATATCCTAAAATTTAATTACTGCCCCCTAACTGACACCTATTTTTGATGCAAATTTAAGAACAGAACCTTCTGTCATCAGCTAATCTTGCAAGAGGCAGAGCTCCCTGGGTTTACATTGATTTGAAGTGAATCTGATGTCAGTGACTGGCAGGCAGTGACCTCTGCCTCAGAGCCTTCAGCTTCGCATGATTTTCCCTTTTTTCAGTCTTGGTTCCCAAATCATCTAGCATATTTGATTTCAGTAAAGTTTGGACGAGACAAATCAGTGGTTTTCTGACTCTGCAAGTGAAAAACAACAAATGTAACCTAACAAACTAAATGAAATGTAAGTTCCCATTCATCAAAAAACCTCAGAGAGGGAGAAGAAAAATGATCAATTGATATATGATCGCCATTTGAGCAAACTGTTTTGATGAATCATGATCTCTGGAATCAGGGTCAAAACTACAAGTGGACTTTCAAGTAGAAGAAATTACAAATATGAATTAAGAAGAAACTTCACACAAGAACTTACATTAGCAAATATCTGACTTATTTGTGGGAAGAATATAATTCAAGTTGATATCAACACCTGAAGAATACAATTTTATGCAAACTGTGATATGTACATGTATTTAATGCAGAGTAAAGATGAGATTTCTATTTCCAGGTCTAGTTTTTTTCAGAAACCATACATTTTATTGCCTGACTCACAGAAGCAAATTAAAATTTCTGTGGGTACAAGAGGGATAACAAAAAAATGTAACCATTTATTTGCCTACAAGTCTTTTATCCTTCAAACACTTACTTTGATGCTTTCTAATAGCAAGAAATTTACCAAAATACTTGCTATGTACACAGTGATTTTTCAGGCTCTAATTTTAAATATATATAGGGAATAATAAAAAAAGGCATTTTCATGTCTTAATAAACTGCCAGACCCTTAGGCAATTCAGCACTTTCTATAGCACAGAAAGCTATTCACAGAAGTGAATGTATTGTTTAAAGTTTATGCAGAAAACCAAAATTTCTCTTAGACCTCATGTGTCTTAAGGCCAAATAACATGGAAGAATAAATGAGTAATAACATTTTCATGTGCAACACACGCACTAAAGATGTAGTGCAAAGATGCCACTCTTATAATTTCTTTCTGGCGTTTTCCTTTTTCCCCCCTGTATTTCCTTCCACATGGTAGCACTAGATAAAATAGCACCAGTACTCTAAAAGTTATCAGTATGAGTCTCAGGATACTATTTTGAAGTGGAGCATCTTTAAACCCATTGTAGTCATCCTTTCCAAGGAAAATAACAGGCCTTTCATTTTTTTTTTTTTCCTCAAAGGAAAGTCTAAATACTTTAAATTACCACATTTTTAACATAGTGACATGTTGATGGTCAAATGTTCTTTGATGCTCAAATTTAGATTGGCAGAAATCAGAGCAGTGTAGGGGCTTACAAAAATGTGGTATTTATGTTTGGCAGCAGTTACCTTGTGAAAAACACAAGGTGACTCTTTTTCCTCTCCTCCTTTCTTCTTTTTTTTTTATATTATTTCCATCCCCAAGTTTGGCATGAATCTAAAGAGCTAAAAACTAATTTAACATGACAAATGCTTTCATCACTCCCTTAACCTCTGAAGTGAACACTCTGACAAAGACAATATGTGCGGTATATCCTTTCCTTTTGACACTTTATAAATTACTTTCTTGTAACTGGGTTTTACCACCAGTCCAATATCTTCAGGATGTCCTAATCTGAATGGCTGGTTCTACATTCTTCATATGTCACCCCAGGATAATAGGAATAACTCCTGGGCTTTGTGAAAGGACATATGTCTCAGACAGGACTGCAGGACAATTTTATTTACATACTGCCTGCTGGAATTCACCAAAATGTTGTGCAATGCTGCCAGCTTATACTCTGCATTTCTTTCACATCTGGCTACTGAAGAATGAGAGAGAAGTGATAAACCTAGCTATAAATATGCAGACATTTTGTATATCATGTAAGGAAAAAGTTAACTGAAGTGAATTTTTCCTGTTCTCTGCTATTAAAAATACTGTAACATCCATGGAAACATCTTAAAATGCTTTTTTTAATGGAAACTACTTGACTTATTTTCCCTTTAACAAAAAACGCACAAAGTTGCTTGATTGACTTTCAACCCAATGAATCTGATGTGTGTCAAAGTCTCTGCAGAAACTCTGTCAACGTAAAGGAATTCAGGCATAGAATAGTAAGTCTAAGACAAAAACCTGTACACACACAAAACCAAGTCTATTTTGCACACACAGATGCCCTATGACAGCAGACCAGTGCCACACCGACCTACAGAAATTTTTTCCCAGACATCAGTCAGGATAAGTTTAAGAGGAAGACTTAGAAAAACTCAGGTAACGAGGAAGCTGTCTATTTAAATATCAAACTTCAGTGGTATTTTATGATCTAAACTATCAATCTACATGCATCTTAATAAAGAAAATAAAAAACAAAGTTTCCTTCTAACAAGATACATTGTCATTATTTTGACAAATGTTTAACTTCTTAACATCTCAGCAGTATCTTTATTTAACACCAATTATTTCCAAAGATTATTATGCACTATGTATTTATTTTTAAAGCTTTAAATATACTGCCTTTTCATTTCATTAACTGTATTTTCATTTGTGTGTTATCAGAAACGCAATCAGAATGCCTAAATATTTTTAAAATATTCATTCTTTTCTATCTATCATGATACTTTTTTTGCTTGTCTCTATAAATTGCCCCTCATTAGAAATTTTTTCATGTCCCCCATAATCTGTCAGTCCTCTGAAAATCCCATGTTTACAGCGTGTTTTCAATGATCTATCCATATCAATTCCTCCCATCTCTTTTATTATTGGACAATAACTCCTGAAGACTATGAGAACTTCAAAGTATTCTTTCAATACAATTTACCTTATATCTGCCAGCATTGCCTTTCTCATTTAGTCCTACAATAGTCTTGATTAACATTGATGTGATCATCTTGAGAAAGCCTAGATATATTGACAAACCTAAGAAGCAGAACCATTTGCTGCAAATTTTGATTACTTTCTCCATAACTATTATTTTTAGCTGATGTAACCCCAGTAATAAACCCTCTGCTATGGTGAAGAGCAAGAAATTTTCTTTGTGTACGTGTACAGCAGAAAAACATTATCAGCACCTTTAAAGCCTCTCCTGTGCTTGAAGTTCTGACAGCAAAATCCATCAGGAGATGTTACTGCACAATGGAGTATTCCTGTCCTCCTGCGCGTCTTGGGGGAACTTAGCATTTCTCTTCATCCCAAGACTGCCAGCTCTCCTGGTAGATCAACAGCTCTTGCTTTCCCACTGTCACAACCATTAGGACAGAATTGGGATTTCAGTCTGATTTGAATTCTGGTCACCCGTTTTGAAAATAGAAAAAACACTTTTCCTCCTGACAGAGAAAGACAAAGACAGAGTTATTCTGGCTTCGCTGCAGCTCAGGGGCCAGCAGGTCAGGAGCTCCAAGAGAGCTGCAGAAGAGTGGGACAGCTGGTATTTTTCACTGCTGCCCTTTCCCCATGAGAGCAGAGAGTCTCCCAGGACTCAAGTTCCACACATGCCCACGAGAAGGTAACCCTCCAGGGAACTGCAGGACAAGGAAACCTTCTTAAGTCTTTTTACAATACGGAGATGATTTAGTGCCCTAAGTCATACCATTGGAGGACAGCAAGTCCCAGCAATCTGATGGGTGGATTAGCTTATAGCTGATGGTCTTACACCTGCTCTCTCATGTGGAATGAATCTGACAAGTTTTTGCTGAGAATAAGGGAATTGAATTAATGAATTGCCTAAAGCACCTTTCTTTTACCTTTCTGTTTCACCTAAGGCAATGCAATTTTCTTTTTTGTTTTCTTTCTTTTCTTTTCTGTCTTTTCCATCACTTCCTATTATGATCACAGAGGATCTATCAAATGTATTCACAGAATTAATTGCAGCTGTTTTCTGGTTTTGACGGCTACTCTTCAATATATTTAATCTTTACTGTATATGGCATGATGCTTGTTAGGTAACTTCTCATTATTTAATCCTAAAGCCAACACTCTCTTCCTAGATCCTGGCTTTCTCATGGTCACAAGCTAACTCTGTTGTACCCATCACTCTTCAGTCAGGAAAGAAGACCTCAAAAATTCCTGTCAAAATGGATCGCTTATGTCATTACTTGAAATGATACACCATTCATCAATTATTAAGAGAAAATGCATTGCCTTACATTCTCTCTTGTCTTAGACAGTATATGAAAGCGTATAAAGCAATAAGCATGTCACAAAGCTTTGCTTTAGATTACAGTAACCTAAATACCACGGAAAAATACATTTCATAATCCATCACTTCAAAGTTATGCACATGATTAAAATATTCAACTTGCAGCATATCATTACCCATGTGCATAATCACTCAAACAGAGAGCTGTTGTATGATAACTGTCAGGTTCAATAAATCATGTGCTCTCCAATCTTTTTATTTATATATCAAACTAAGCCTGTTATTCTTCTGAGGTGAGCAGTGCAGAAAGATGGTTCACTATAGTACTGAGTATGCTGGGATGCAGGCCTGGCCTAAAGACACAGCAGCAATAAAGGAATCAGTCAGCTCTCTTACTAATCTAGATATTAACTACATATGGAAGCTCATTAGTACGAAAAATGGGATTTCCTTAGAAAAGAGTGTCTATCCTGTTGAGTTAGATTATATAGGATTGAAAAAAAAATTCTCTTCAAATGGAGATAGTAGGGTGAAAATTCAGTACCTCTTTATAGGTCTTTTGAGCACCTTTTGAGCATTAAAAACCACACAGAATAGGTCTGGAAAGTATTAACAGAAAATATTGACAAACTACCATAATTTTGTTGTTTACTCAGAGAAACTAGAGTGTTTGTGCATTATGTCAATGTTATCAACAGACTGTTGCAGGGACTGTAAAGGGTACAAAACACACAGCTCATTTGTGTAGACATTCAGAAAAACCTCCTAAACAACAGACAATGAGAGGGAATTAGAAATTAATTAAGAAAGAAAAGAAAGAATGAAGAAAGAATTAATTAACAAAGAAAAAATAACAGAAGCACATTAAAAAATTCTTCTAAAAAGACCACAGAAAGAATTAGGACATGATGTGATCAGTATTAAGATTATTAATAATGGCAATAAACACAACATTTAGAATTTCCTTTCTATATTTTTTGCTTAAAAAATTGAATTAATTATTTAGATCTAACACCACCAGGAATTTAGGCACACAGGCAGACACAGGCTGACTTGTTGATCAAAATTATTTTGTGGTTTTTTTTTATCTAAGGACAGCATGTGAGACTGCACATTGAGATCTCTAGATTGATTTCTTGCTTCCACTGCTCTTGTAACAGTGATGAGGATTTGAACATTTTGTTTTCCCCCAATTTTCTTTGCTCATTAAGAATACAAATTTGTGAAACAGACCGAGCATGCTTTTATCTGCTGAATTTCCATTTGCTGACATCACCATGAGATTTGACATAGAAAGCACAGCCTTACCTATGAAATATGCTAGCAGGATGGCAAGCAGGACTGCAGCAGCAATTGCAGATAAAGCAGCACATTTCCAGCTACAATACTTGGAGGGTTTTTTCAGCTTGAATGCATTCCTGGAGAATGTATTTCTAGGTAACAGTCTGGGAGGTGGAGTATAAACTGTTCCTGAGGTCAATGGGTAACCAGGGGAAGAACTACTGAAGAGCGGAGTCGTTCCAGACGATGTCTTAAACAAGAAATGTCTGAAAAACAGAAAACAGAACAGAATACAGTTGAAAATAGCAAGTTCTGCAGTTAAGAAGAAATATCTCCTATTCCGATTCCATTCCAGCTACTACAATGTGTTCAGTTCAACTAAAAAGAAAAAGAAGAATGAAGAAATGAAGGAATATGAAGAAATGAGGAGGTGAAAATTCTCCTTGTCTTTTTGCTACAAGAGCTTAATAACTATCACTGAAATACAATGTCAGGGCATGCTCCGTCAAGACATCTGCTTAATCCTTTCTTAATTAGATGCAACTTGACCAGACACCAGGTAAAACACCAGCACGCTCAATGAGGTGTCTGTGAGTATCAGCTGGGATCTGCTCAAAGTGTGAGCAGTTGAGTAACAAAGCTCAGATTCAGAAGCAACATCTCTATCAATTCCTTATGGCCTGCATTTGACTATGGCAAAGCAACTAATTCCACTACAAAATACCTGTAACGTATATAAGTATAACAGAACACTTTATGAGAAAACATCCCTTCCGAGTTCACAGGTTTACATGATTTCCCTGCAGAATCCACCACCCAACAAATATTTAAGTCAAAATAATTATGAGTCTCATTAGCACTCTTGGCAAAAGCTGCCAGCAGCAAACATTAAGAACATATTGAGCAAAAACCCACAGTCCTGTAAGAAAGGATCTTGCCAGAATTAGAATTAACCATTATGTTTTTTTAATGGTACACCGGTTTCATTTGAACAACTAAGACAATGACTAAAAACCATATGACTCAGCAGGAAAAAGGGAACTTCAACTGCCCATACATTTGTCAAGAAGAAAATAAGGGACAAAATATATTACCTAACAAAATCTCAGAAAATGCTGCCAACAGATTCCAGAGAGAAGAAATGGAGAATGCAAACTAGGAGACCTGCTCCTCTAGATTAACTTCTCAGAATTGGGAAGAACTGACTACAAGCATGTTCCCAGTAAATGATGAAAAAAGAAGCATAGAAAAAAGATAGTGGTGTCCAGCAAGGCCACTTGCTTTGAGACAAAAGAGCTTTGAAGATGCTTTCCATATCCTGTCCCTTCACAGCTCTGAAAAACAAGTGCTCCTTGGAATCAGTGAGAATGAAAATACTCAGTGATCTCCAAAATCAGGAAAAACATAGCCTAAAAAGAACTCAAGTCTTTAGGTGCAAAAATGTTTAACATTTTTATTCAGATCAGAATCCAGTATGTCGCTCTCAAACCAGCTGTTAGAACTTTAAAATCAATTTTAGTCACTCTCTATTACAACCATTTGGAAGTTTGAAACTGAAATGTGTTTCCTAAGTAGGTTTCCCAACCCCTCATCATATGTGTTCGTACTTCCAAGCACAGCATTTCCTGTACACTTATTATACAGAATAATTCAAGTGATTTAAAAAAAATATTAAAGCATTTGTTTTTAAATGAAACCCAGAGCATAATAAATTGCATAGAATTGCATATAGGTAGAAGACAGAAAAAGAGCAGCTGGTTAGGTTTCCCAGATTTACGATTAAACATTTACATTTGAAGACAGTCTCTGAAAATATGGGTTTTTTTTAATGCAGTCATTAATAAACTCTATTAAGGAATGTGAAAAATCACTTAGTTTGACACTGCCTTTATTTATTTTTTTAAAACCCTGAATGACCTTGACCATCCCTTACAACTGTGATCAAAAATTTAGTTTGTTTGAGGAAATATTTCAGCCACCTAAGCAAGTGTTAGTACTCATTGTCAGAACTTGTTCTTTGTGTTTTGGAGACACCGCAGAAAAAACTTCACACAAGTGCACAATGAGAAGTGGCCCAACTATCTCTAGCTGATTAATTCTGTGGTTTGGGTTGGTTTTTTTAGAACAGTATTTGTAAAACAAAGAAAGAAGTAGAATAAAAGGGGAATATTCTAATTAGTTACTTAATGGAAACATTTGTCATTTTTTGCAAATAAAGTTGCTCTTTATTTTTTCTTTATCAATGAGGCTCATTAGATGTTAGATTTGTTTCTTTTCTGCACATTGTACATGATCTATGAGAAAACACAGAAAAGGGAATCCTAAAAGGGTTCCCCCCTCAAAACTACCAAGCCATTAAAATTAAAAAACACACCTTCCAGTTACAAGAAAGAAAGAAATAACAAAAGTCTGATTTCACAAACACTTCATTTGAAATGTTTTTTAGCTTTGAAACAATTCAATTAAAATAACTGTTAGGAAAATGATGTTATCAGGCTGGTTGTGGTATGTGAGATCTATTGACACTTCTATTCCTTTTTTCTGGTTAAAGCCTGATTAACACTTGTCAGCAGAAGCCGTTTTAGTCCTTTTAGCTTGCTCTCCACTGTTATGGCCACAATACCAGTTCCACATAGGAACTAGGGATGGCAGTGACATGGAGCATGAGGAAAGATGGGAGGAAGGATGGGAAGAGGAGAGATCTGGTGAGACAAAGGCAAGCAGGAAGGCTCATCTCTCTCTTTTGGGCTAACTCTGCCTCAGCCCGGGACCCCTTCCTCCTCCCTACATCCTTGTGGCAGGAGCCACCCTTTCAGGTTTGGACCAAAGGGTCTACAACAAACAGTTTTTACATTTCTTTCCATTTTCCAGCCCAAAAGCAGATTGCACAGAATCAAATGGAAATTGTGGTCTTTGGCTCCATCTTTATCTGAAATGTCAAGGTTTTTAAAGCCAGGAATTTCACGTCCTCTTTAGCTGAGAAGTACAGTACAGAAGCTACAGTACTAACAGAAATTTTAATATAAAGCATTGTTAAAGTAAACTCAGACATATAATGAAACTCTGCTCCCGTTAAAATTGAATTAATAATATCTAGATATATTTTAATAGAACATGTCAATCATGTATTGGATGAAAAAATCAGTCCTACTGTGGTCCACTTTGAGATACATAAAGTATATAAAGAAAACCAAAATACATGCAAACAGGGTCTCTATTATATTGTTAAAACTGATCATAACTTGATAGAAGCAAAAAAGGCCAATTGAAACGGATACGTGGAACACTGTAATTCTCAAAGCCAAAAATGAAAAAGTATCATTGGATGAACTCTGAATCCTGCCACACCTGGGAGCCCTACCCATGGATTTGGAAAGTTTACAGTTTATTCTCTCCATATGAGGATTTCTGACAAAGTGGCAATCATCAGAAGGTAGCACACCATCTTAAGGTACAGGAATTCTGCCTTCAAAAATTTTAAGACGTTGAACTAAAGATACGTTAAATATCCACCAAGCCCTGGTGGAAAACAGGCACTGCATTCAGAAGTTGGCAGTTGGATCAGCAGGAATACCGTAAGCGATAGCAAAGCTCACCAGAAAGACTGAGAACATCATGGACAAAATACTTGGACCCCCCAGAGTTTTAAGTCTAGATTCAGCTACTAATGGAAATAAATTGACTTGTCTCAACTCTATCCCTAAGCCCAATGATCTATAGCTATATTTTTATGTGGGATTTGACATGCTCTGGTACAACCAATTGTCTGTGGGCCCAAGCCGCCCAGAGAGAACATGAGCATTTATCAACATTAATTACAGTCTCACAGCAGTAAGACTGGGAGGTATTGTACAATGACTGCTTATGAAAAGAAATCGTCTTATTTATACCCATTCATTACTTTCAAATGATTCCATATCAGAATTTAAAAAACCCTGTATATTCTCTGTCTTACTTGTTCACCTACCAAACACTATTAAGAAAAAGACATTTTCTACCACACAATTAGCATGAATGATTTGATTTATATTGGGACAAAGTTTATATTTTGAAAACATGGGAGTACATTTGCTAAGTCTCAGTCCAGTCCCCCTAATTTCTGTGCATCATGAAGCCATTCCTATACTGGAAAACGACAAAATGTGACTGTCAGTCTACAGAAATTCAGGAATTTAAGCACCCATGAAAGCTCTGGAAGGAGGCTGAACGCTGCTCACGGAAAACAGGTTAACCCTTTAGCTTGCTCTGTGCTCTCCTCTCCTCTGCAGCAGCTTGTGGGGCTGGAAAACACTCCCTGCTTTGTTTTAAGCAGCTGCTGATGTGCTGGATCATAGACAGGGACCTCATCACTGGTGCCAGGAGAAAGGTGACATCTCTGAAAGTTGAGCTTGCAAGGGGACATTTGTCTGTGGTTCTGTGGACTAATGGTAAATGGAAAAAGCTATATTTTGCTTTCTTCATTAATTCAGAGCTCTCTATAGCATTTATTTTCCCACAGGTCAAAAGGACCTCTGGTGTTGAGGGAATAGTGATCTGACAGACACTGTATTAACTTCCATATTCTTTGAGAGAACAATCTTTTTTTCCCCCCTCCTTTCTGGCCACATTGTCATGGCAGCACATTGCAAGAATCAGTGGAGAAGAAAAAAAATTGGGTTTTGTGATGAAAAACTGTAATAGAAAGGAAGAACAAGATACTTTCTAACATAAATTGCTTCTTTCCCTCCTCATGCTTTCCTAAGCTTATTCTGTTTGAAAAAAGAAATAGAAAGCTGTAGTGCTTAAATTGTCCTTCATAGTTTTTTACCACAGGTTTTAAATAGTAATTAATAACTAGAAAAGCTACATAGCAAGAGAATAGTAACAGCTCTATTTAGTGGTTCTAGGACATAAAAATATCTTTAAGCTGTGGCAAAATCACATCTGTCTATAATTTTATTGTACACTTATTCTTAGCAGAAAAAAAAAAGCAGTGACATACAGAACATAACACATTGGCTTTCAGTGGGGGAAAAGAATCTTCTGTTGTCTTTTAAGTCCTCCAAGAAAGTAGCCACAAGTCATTTTATGCCAGTGGAAGGCTCAAAGCAGCTGCCAGTGAAGTTTTATGGCAGTCTTCTAACTTCCATACAAAAAGAAACTAATTGAAGAAAACTACAAGCTGCTCTTGTACCTTTCAAGCTAAAATGAACCCTGGGTGTTAGACTGGTGCAAGTTTTGATTACTTGTGTAAGGGTGTCCCCCTAATGATATTTAATTGCATGTTCTTGTTATTGGTTCTTGCAGGGAAACTCAGGATTACCAGCCCAGAGTACAGAGCTGGGGGCTCTCTGACCTGCTAACATGGCACAGAAGTTTCTTCCCTTTTTAGTGTCTAGAACACAGGAACTTGGGTATTCCCCAAGTGCTCTGAAGTCAGCAATAAAGATTTAAAATGTTATCTATGTGTGCTGAAATTGTATAGTTACAAGGAATTGTCTCAATCTTATTAAATCTATAGACTGAATTCAGTGAAACAGATTTTTCAGTGGAAAACTGTTTAAAATATAGACTTACTTAAATGAACTGGTCACCGCACAAAGTTCTGCCGACAGGCACCCCCCCACCCAAATACCTGCTGCAGCCAGAGGCCGGCCCTCTTGATAACCCACCAATTCAGTGGTTTTCAGCCCGTTGCAGAGAATCAATTTACAACTAACTGTGCGTGGTGCAGGAGCTAAGGACACTCTATTAGCCACAGAAACAATAATTCAGAATGAACACATCAATACCACCGGGATGCTTCTATCACTGTAACACAACTCTGAACCTTGCTGCAGCTGCCTGGTGTCCAGTGCAGCTCTAATACCAGCTTCCCAGCTCCTGAAAGGATCATGATTCCTTAAAGGCTGGGTTCTTCACATCCCCAGGCAAAGTCTTCTAACAAAATGCAGAGTGTTAAGCAGAGTGTCACGGATGTTGCCTGAAGACCAAACTAGCTTGTCACTGCCATCTCCACACTCCTAACAAAGACACAGTTGGACACACAAAAGAACAGTAATTGAAAGCTGCCTGACAGGAAGGTAGGATGTTGTACAAAAAGGCAGGTGCCAGCTTTTGGGCACCCTGATCTGGCATATTATTAAACAAAACCAAACAGGCCAATGTTCACAAAGCCGTAATTGAAAACAGAGCAGGTAAAACAAGGCAAAATATCTGTATTGTACCACAGCTCAGCGTTAGCTCTGTACTGGACACCCTTTCACAGGACAACCTGCTTTTCATCTGGAAGATGCTAATTGAGATCCTGTTTGATATGCTTTTATAGCCTTCTCTCTCTAAACCCCGCTGTCACTGCAGTTCGGGTGCTCTGGCTGCTCGTACATCCCAAAGGCAGAGCCTTGGCTCCTCTGCTGGGAAAGTTGTGACAAAGAGCTGTGACAGAGGCTGGAGAAAGACAGTGATAAATGCAGAGAGAGGAAGGATTGCTGAGATGGGGGTCATCGGCAGCTCAAGAATTGGAGAGGGAGAAAAAAGGCATAAAATCTGAATGGGGAAAACTAGTGAGGATGCACTGAGTCAAGCGGCTGGTGGTGATGGAGCTGGTGGCACAGGGCAGCTCAGAGACCCCAGGGAGATACAGGGGCCACCCCTTACCTTCCTGACTGGTGCCTGTGCAGCCAAAAGAGATCCTGGGTGCCCTGCAACTGGTGTCAGCACACTCTCCCAGCATCTCAGCTTAAATCCCAGTTAGCTTCTCTGTGACATGGCCAATGAGTAATTGCTTTGCCCTTTAAATTCATGCATATCTTTCTTCCACTGTTGTTCATTCTCCAGGAATGCAGCAATGAAACTGCTAGTTAACACCTAGTAACAGGAATAGCTACAGACAAACACAAAACCCCTTTTACTTTGCTTATGAACTTACATTAAATGGGAGAAGCATATATAGAAAGACTCAGGCAGCTCTGAATCAGCTCAAACTATAAGACCTTTCCCTTCTTAAGTGGAAAAAGTAGTGTCCTTTCTGCAATAAAGTTCTGAGTAGTAGGCTGTATAGTGCAAAGTGATGAAATCCAATAACCCTACATTTTTTATTCTGGTAATGATGATATTTTGCATTTCAATAGGTCAGATAATTTTTAGCTTTCTACATTAGTTAATGAACATAATTTCAAAACACTTCTCTTTTAAAAGGCATGCAATGTAAGCTCTTGACTACCTCTTGTTTCAACTACTCACTTAGCAAGAAAAAAAAGTATTAACTGCAGCACTATTTCAAATCTGTAAGTAATAGAATCAAATAATAAACTCATATAATAAATAATTTTATCAATCTACATGTAAACTTTAAAAAAAAAACCTAAATCACGTTATTTGAGATAATTTATTTTTTTAATAAAAAGTAATGTTCTCAATGTACCTGCCTCTTCTCATACAGTCACTCACGGTGCCTGTTCACCCTGCACAACCCAAAACTTGAAAATGCAAACCAAGATCGTGCAAACATGCAATTATTATTATTATATACACAATCTGTAAAAACTTCTTGGAGTTTCTGTTTATGTGAGTGGGAGTATGTCTAGATTGATTCTCTCAACCATCATTACATGGCCTGCTTTTCCAGTGTATTCCTTCACCCATTTTTCTCTCCTATCACAGTCTACATTTGTTATGAAAACAATGCTACAGTAGCCTGCTAAAAATGACCTTTCTACAAAGTTTTTGGAATTCCTCCAAGTACATGGTCCAAATGCGCGTGAAGTCCTTGGGGATGCTTTTGATTGTGCTTTACTTGACTCTTTAAAATGCTGTTTGATTTTTAGATAGATCCAGAATCTACCTATGCAGCTCCCATTTATTTGGGAAGCCCACACATCCTTCCTGCAACCATCACAGGCAGGAATAAGAGAATGAAGGAGTCGGTTCTTGCCCCAGCCCTCAGACTCAGAGGACTGAACTGCTGTAGCACCTGTGCATGCAGCGGCATAGTTTAAGTGGTGAGAGAAAGCCACGTAAGACAAAGCAAAATCAGAGTGAGGAGTAATTTCACTGTTCCAAGTAGTTGTTTGTTATGCCGAATATATCCTAGAGATTTGCATTAACAAAAGGAAAAGAAATTTTGTTTCACTTTTCTGTTCCAGAACATTTTGCATCATGTATAAAGATATCAAAATATTGAGACATCACTGAAAATAGGCAGACAATTGTGGAGAGCGGCTGTAACTTGGAACTTCTACACATTCAGAAACTTCCAGTTTACATATTCAGTTGTGAAGTTCTGCAGCTGATCTTGACATTTGAACATGGTACAGCATCCGAATGCACTCTTAACAACATTTCAGATATTTATAGACTCATTAAATGGTTTAGGTTGGAAGGGTCTTAAAGATCATCGAGTTCCAACCCCCCCTGCCCTGGGCAGGGACACCTCCCACCAGACCAAAAGATGGGGCTCAAAGCCCCATCCAGCCTGGCCTTGAACCCCTCCAGGGATGGGGCTTCCACGACTTCCCTGGGCGACCTGTTCCAGTGTCTCACCACGAAAGATTTTCTTCCTAATATTGAATCTAAATCTTAAAAAACTAGCAGAACAAAAAAACCTGCCCCCACTCTCCACATACTCTGATCTTGGCTTTTTGCCGTAGCCTGTGCGTGCGTAGCCGCTGAGTACCACACTCATTTCTTCACTGCCTGGAAGGCTGCAGCTACAAAAATGGGAAGGGCAGATATTTCCCTGCTATGATGCCCCATGATTCTGTAGTTTATGCACTGAACTGGTGCAGAGTGGGATTCAGCTCACAGTGTTACTCTGTACTCTAATTTCCCATTTCTGCCCTAGCTCGCTCTCCTCAGGCTCACCCAGAGCGACTGCGTCAAGCTGAGGGGAGGGCAAATATTCTAAAGAGCAACATGGGGATTCTATTAAGGCTAATTTCTGGATTGCTCATTCTTTGAACTGAACTTTGCTTCAATGACCCCAGATTTATACCACTGCTCTTACTCTACAGCCTGTTAAGAGCTAAAGAAACCAATTTCATAATCATCAGAAGAGTGACCATCATCCTTTCTCCTGAAATATAGGAGAGAAATTAGTATGTTACAACGTTCCTTGAAGCTTAACAAGGAACAAGCTCAAAGAAATTATAGACACACATACAAAATTATCTTTAAAACTGAAAGATTTGGACTGAAAATATTTCAAACTATGAAACTAATTATGAGAATAAAGAATAATTCCTATTTAATTTTGTCTTCTTCTTGAATTAAGTATTATTAATTATAATGGTACCAACTGAATTAGTATCAACATAAAGTACTGGAACAGGCATTAGCACGTTAGTCAATCTCAGTCAAACATCTGTCCATGAAAGCCCTTCTCTTATCCTCCCTTATGAGTCATTGGCCTTTTGACCAGTGCCTGCGGATGGCCCTCTGTGAAGTTCCCGTCCCAGAGGGGACTCTCCTGGTGCAGAGAGGGATGCAAACCTTCCTGGCACAGCCATACTTTTCTCCCTGTGCCCTCAAAGCATTTGAAGCTTTAAAGCAGGGCACTGCCTTTCCGGCTGTCTGGAAGTAATGAGACCCACACAGGGCTGTTCAAAGGTAGTATTTTCATCATTCATCCTCTTCGAAAGCAATGATTAAAGAAGCAATAAAGGAACACCTCTTAACTGGAAAACGTAGAAACCAGCACTTTGGAAAGGAGGAGGAGGAGATGGTTTGAAATAGACTGCAAGAGGACAATAAAAGTTAAAGAGCATTAAACAGCAGCTCCGAGCCTAAAGGTAAAGCAGCTAAGTACTGTAGAAATGCACCATAAAAATAGCACCATAAAAACGCTATGGCAATGCATTACTGCATCCTTAGTTAAAGATATTTCAACCTTTCCATTATGGACTCTTATTTCAAAGAAAACAGAACAATTACATAGCCAGCCTAGGGGCCTGTTGCAGCCATAAAGAAGCAGCAGATAGGGAAGATACAGTCCATATTTGTTTCCCTTGATCCAGAAACAAGCACACTGAAATTAAGCACACATCCCCCGAGGTGTTCAAGGCCAGGCTGATGGGGCATTGGGCAACACCAGGAGGTGTCCCTGCCCAGGGCAGGGGGCTTGGAACTAGAGGAGCTTTAAAGTTCCCTTCCACCCCAAACCATTCTATGATTCTAAAAACCTAACCAAAATAGCAACTCCGTATTTAGCATTGCATTTTGCAATCTTGTAACTCCACTAAAAGCAACTACAATACAGCTAAGTATAATTACGTAAAAAATACAGAACCACAAAGGGCACATGGGGTAGAGCTGCCTGAAAAGGGCATGTGAAAACCCTATAAGCAATAAAAGCCTAATTTACATCACAAAGAAAAGAAAACAAATGTGATTAACACCCACCCCCTCCATCAATAATAAAACAAGAGGTGGAGAAAGGATATTTTTGGAAAATGTGCTGTCTCCAAACAGTCTGAATTCAACCCAAACTGCCTAAACCGGCAAAGGAAAGAAGGGAAGGGGAAAACATTCTTCCCATGAAAAAAATAACAACATGCAGACTCTGGTCGTATTATTCAATGATTTCAGCGCTGGGTATGGTTAGATAAAGAGATGCCTGGAATCTAAATTATGATCTGAGTTCTGTAGTGCTGACACGAAGCATTCCCTTCAGACAGCTCTGGTGCTGCTTTTTGTTTCATAATCTGTAATGTAACCACTCGCTCATTATTTTCAGCTGAGAGCAGAATCTATGGAAGGTAACTGAAAGGTGAAAACTAAAAGTTGTGAAACTCTTTCCTGATAAAGCAGATGCCGTCAGCACTGGCTTTGCCTCCTGAGCACTCCACGACCAAGATTAATAAACTGACAACAAGAAAAAAAATTAGGGAGCAGTGCACTGTGAAGAGGCAGCATAAGAGGGATCACTGTTTCACAACAAGCTAAAGCTAGAAAGTAAAATCTGAACAAAAAAGTTACCAAAAAGCTCTTTTTTTTTGTGTGGCTACTGGTATGAATGCAGATGAAATACCAGCTTTAAAGTGAAAGAATTACAGGCTAATTCTGAAAGTCTCCAATGGTTCTGCAGGCATCAATTTCAGAAAAAATTGCTGCAAACCAGAGAAAAAAGTAAAAATCATCATCTTCTGAGTTAATATTCTTGTGATGAAACTTGTCATCAAGTCCTGTCAGGTGTGTAATTTCAGAAAAGAAGAAAAATTGATCCTGAAGCAACTCTGGAATAGCCTTAGAACACACCAATCCTGTCAGGATGTTTTCTAATATCTTAATGCTTGCCTATGACAAACCTATCTATGGGAAAGCTCCAATTAACTGCCCGGTATTTTGCAACCTCCAAAAATAACAGTATTCACAAAGTAACCTTTTGTCATCAACATGAGTATGTTACATATACCCAGAGGCTTTATGATTAAAAAAAGAAAAGAAGAACCAAAGTTAGCAATGGAATTGATAGTCTCCACGGACAGGGAATAGGCACAAGAGCAGACGTTAGAAGAAAAACAAGCAGGTGAATGAATGCCTACTTCTGTTTCTCAGAGATGACAGTATTATGAATATCCCAAGGAATTCCCTCTATATAGTGTTGGGTTAATTGGGACAATCTTAAGCCATCAGAAATGACATATTTCAGGTAGTGTTGTACCCATGAACAATTTCATATGAAAACAGATAGACAAGGAACAGTAGGGGATAATTCTACACTAGAATTAAAACCATGCTATAATATTGGGCAAAGAACCATACAGCAACAACTGGTCTAGGCTGAATTCAACCAACATTTGAATCTTGTAGTTCTAGCAATAAATACCAAATTCAGGATGCCAAAGCTAAGTTCTAAATAGCAGTGATGCTCTCGCAGAAGCAACAGATAAGAGCCAAACTTCATGCTTAATTGATTTTATTTTGGCCAAAGTTAGCTCCAAGCCTTCAGTAAGTGAGAATCCCTTTCCTTTCTTTTTTTCAGACATCTCAGGCTCCAGATAACTTGCATTTGCTTTTCAGTCCCCCCCACTTCTTCATGGCACCCATGTTAGTACTTCAGCAGAGGAGAGCAACGCAACGGAAGCCCCCTGTGAGTGTTCCAAAGCAGCACCAGGGCACAGACTGGCACAGACTCCCTGCTCTTCTCAGTCTCGTTTGGTCCCCACAGCGCTGCAACCTCTGATTAACCACTGAATATTAGCAGCCTGGGTGCTGTAAGCTTCAATCCAGCCACACCAACTCCTCCCAGGGCTCCCGAGCAGATGCAGTGTTTAATGGAGAAAACACTGATGAGGGAGCTGGGGGTGTTCAGCCTGGAGAAAAGGAGGCTGAGAGGAGACTTTCTCACTCTCTACAACCCCCTGAAAGGAGGCTGTAGCCAAGAGGGGGTGTCGGTCTCTTCTCCCAAGTCACAGGTGAGAGGACAAGAGGAAGGAGGCTTCAAGTTGGGCCAGGGGAGGCTCAGATTGGATATTAGGAAAATTTTTACACTAAAAGGGCTATTCAGCATTGGAATAGGTTGCCCAGGGAAGTGGTTGAGCCACTATCCCTGGAGTATTTAAAAAACAGGTTGACATAGTGCTTAGAGCCATGGTTCAGTGATGGTTTTTATCAGTTAGGTTGATGGCTGGCCTAGCTGATCTTAAAGGTCCCTTCCAACCTAGATAATTCCATGGCAGGAGGGCCTGGCCAGGGGTGTGGGGCAGTGTGACCATACCATACCTGGCTGCTCTGGGAGGAATCCAGCAGAGCCCCACTGGATTCCCAGAAAGTTGCAAGTCCAACAAAACATCTCAGAAGCCGTGGCAACCAAGCAGCTGAAATCCCAGCAGAAGCCAGTGCTAGGAGCTGTCTGGCTTCTCCCCACACGTGCTGTGTTGGCGCTATCGGGGCGAGCGAGAGCCCCTCGCTCTTCCAGTCACCTCTACCAGCACCACCACGGCTCATTTTAAATTCTGGGAGACCAGCTCTGCCAACTCCGCCATTTAAAGCTCAAGCTAAATATGTTTGACATTCCATACCCCAAATGATAACAAACCAGAATATTTAGAACGGCAGCATGTCAGGCATTTATTTCTTTATTTAACTGGCAGCCCTAAATGCTGCACCTTTTCATTTATATGCAACTGTTTGCCCCACGGGCATCAAGCTGTTAAGACGTACAGCAGAGATTAAAATGAGCTTGCATGCTGGATGAAATATAAACGAAAATTATAATACTGTCGGTCCTCCATTTGGGATTGTTTCTCAAGGTCTCCCAAACACATCATTTCAATTGAGCCTCTATTTGTTACTTCAGGAAAGGCAAATGTATAATTTTTCAGGAACACTCTCAAAATGACTTAGAATTAAGTTGTCCCTGAGCCTGTAAATAAAATATGCTGTAGTAATACCACGGGCTGTGTATGCAGAGATGGTCCAAATGAATAAAAGGCTTTAAAACAGGACATGTAAACAGAGAGGTGTCCATCTGTCTACCTTCCAATGCAAAGCACACGAGAGGCTTTTAGATATTGTAATGTCACTAACCCTCAGTGCTGCGTCAGCCAAAACCATCACTGACACAAAAAGAACTCACCCCCATCTCCTAACAAACCAAACACCAAAACCTCGGTGTGCTCCAGAGGACTGTGCAGGGACACCCCCAGGGGATGTCCTCCATTCCACCCACCTGGTCTCGAGCGGGACGTTGCTGTTGAGGACCCAGCTGTCCTGGAGCTGCACAGACTCGGGAGTGGTGGCCAGGTCGTTGGGTGCTGGAGCGGGCGCGTGGATCTGGTTCCGTCTGTTTGTAAGCGAGTTCCTGTTGAGGGAGTTGGCAGAGGAATGATGATGGGACAGTGAGTGGTTGTGAGGTGGAGGGAGAGGCGGCCTCAGCGTCGACTGGCTGTGATGATTTGAAGGGCCTAAAATAGAAAAGAAAAATAAATCACAAATGTGTGTTGATGAGACTATTCTCCTTGGCATTTCCAAGGGGATCGCTGCCTGGAAAAAAAGCCAAACCCCACAAATGGCAAGCTAAGCCTGCAGGCTGCCTGGACCTGTAGGCATCAAAACATGGTTAAATCACCAGTGATCATCAGAGATCAGAGATATAGAACAGTGTTTCATGGGTGCACAGTTGGGATGTTCACAAAGACTGTATTTAAATTTAAAAATACTTCTTTATGGATTCTCCTGGAGAACAGCTCCTCTGTGGAGGAGCCAGGAGAGCAGTCTAGATTGACAATTCTCTACATCCACTGAGAAGAACTTTTCCCTCCCTGTTTCTATCAGGGACTTTAAGGGAAGAATCTTAATGGATTAAAAAGAGCTTTTGTGAATATGGTCTTTAGGCTTCTAAAAAACGTAATCAGTGATCTCAATCTGCTTTCACTCACTGTTACATTACCAATCAGCTTCAAAAGAACAGTATTTGTGCCGGTGAAAGAAGATTAAGCTCTGAATATGAAAAGAGAGCAACAGTGCAATGATGGTATCTTTCATGTTCTTCCATGTGATCAGGATTTGGCCTGTACTTTTCAATTTAGCAACACCACAAACACACACCAAGATCTGAAAATCATGCTATTCTCTCTCAGCCTCTTTCATTGAAAAATGACAGATGATGGTTTTATGAGATACAGAAGGATATACACTTTTGAGTACCGACATGTTCGCATTGATAATGAAAATCAATTTTTCTAATCAATTAGGCAAGTGGATTAAAATAAAAAGTGCATGTGAAGAAAATAGAATAAGCAGGTGTCATCCTAGCATAGTCACTTTTCTGAACATAAATGCAGAATGGTAAATAAGTTTAAGTGCAAGTCTGTTATGTTGCAATAACTTTTAATAAAAATAGCAAGAAAGATTAAAGAAAACAAACCCTATAAGTGTATTATGAACTACACGAATTAGTCATTATATCAAGTTGTAGTTTTCTAGTGAACAATAATCAGAATAGGTAATATTAGGGAAATTGTAATTATAATGATGTATGTTTGTTTTTAGAAACTGAAGCACATTCTGTACTTAATGAATCAAACAGTAAAAGAAAACATCACAAGGGGAAAACATTTGCAACTAGACTGATCTATTTTTATATGAAACAATGAAGTTTAGAAACACTGCTGATCAATTAACTGTATGTTAATTAAGCCAAATATTTAAAGAAAAACAAGAAACCCACCCCAAACCACAACAAACTGTTCAAGGGGGGCTAATCACAATTGAAAATCAGGCCACCATTTCAGGCCTCTGGATGCCAAGGCTCTTCTCAAAATACCTCTCATAATCAGGGGGAGCTCTTAGACTCCCACATTAAGCCATTCATGAGAGAAGTAATAACCACCTCTTTTCTTTTGTATAGGGCAAACCACATCTTTCTGCTGCTCAGCCCCTGGTGACTGGAGGGACGAGTGGCACAGTGACTGGTGACCATGTCCTGCCTGGTCCTGGGGAACCTGCTCCTCCCTGGCACTGCTGCCCACCCCAATGGAAACGCCTGCTCCAAAGAGCAGTACAATCGGCAACAGGAGGAGAACAGAGGTTTTGGAGAGAGACTGTTAATGATCTGAAGGGTTTCTGTGGGGCTGGGAAAGCACAGGTCAATGAAGAAGGGACACACAGGTTTCCGGGGACATGTGCAAGGCAAGCAGAAGTTGTCCTGGGACAAGAAACTTTAAGAAGGGAATGATAATAAATTCCTCAACCTTCCCATGCTGCTTTATATCTGCACAGAAGTTCCTTTACCTTTACTGAATGCCTGTTGCCTGAATGCTCACCTTATGGCGCTGTCAACTCCTTTAAATTCAAAGTCACCTTTCATGAACACATCCTACATTTTTAGAGCCATTGTATGTACTGCTCTACTCACTACCCCTGCCTTGGCTTGCCTCATCCAAGCTTAAAAGAGACTGTTTAGCCCAGCAAACTCTACATTTAAAAGCCCCATTTGGACCTCCGAAGCCATAAATGTCTAATCTACACCGGGTCCTGTGCCATTCCCCAACAGCATGTGGAGCAAGACACAGCAGGAAGAAAATGTGTTTGGACAATATCCACAGGCATAGAAGCTTTAAGTGGAATTACTCTCCTAGTCTGTGTTCTGGCTTTAAACAAAGCATGTTTGGATTTCAGTAAGTAGATATTTATGAGTGATAAAACACAAACACATGCCCTTTTTGTTAAAAACTACTTTAGAAGATTCACATGCTTCATATTTTTTCGGCTTACTTTGGATGCAGCTTTTCCTTTTGGAGGATAAATATGGAAAAGCTATACCCACATAAAAAAGTTTTGCTCCGAGAGACACAGTAGTGCTAGCTTATAGAGACTCAGAATCTTGCAACCTCAAAATCACAGAGGCTGTTCTTAAAAATGAGCCAACTGCACATCAATAAGAAGGAACAGAATTTCTGTAAGATTAAGGAAGGAAGAACTGAATTTGAGTTACCACAAATTAATTTAATCTGTCTCAAGACTCAGTTCCCACACAGTAAATAAAATGCACTGCACAAAATAATCTGTACAGAAGTAACTGAACATATTTTGCAGCTGTGAAACCTCAGAAAGCTGGCGTGAGATGAATGTACCATTTAATATAGAATAATAAAACAAATACCAATATCAATGTTATATAGATATTATATAGTTTATATTAAAACATATAAAAGCTTATACATATATATAAAAAAAGACTAACTAGGGAGCACACTCCTAAGTATATATGAGAGAGATAAAAGCTTAATATGCTGCTTCTTCATAAATCTGTTTTAATGAATCAAAAGCAGAAGCTGAACACTATTGAACTTGCCAGGGATATAAAATTGGATTCACATCTGAACATCTGAGCGCTTCTTTATGAGCATCTTTGCCTAAATTAAAACTTCAACAGCAATGCCTACAAATCTGCTGAGCTCAGAAGTTCAGAAAAGTAAACCACTTGTCCCATAATAAAAGATCAGCAGCTTAAAGGACTGGCACAAGGTACCTGACGATATGACATCCTCTGCAGGCTCCTGCCGATTGCTTTATTATTTGGACACAATAAATGTCTTGATGGAGTACATCTGGCTTTTTACATCAGGAAAGAGATTTTACTTTTGATAAAGCAGTTGCCAGTAATGATCTGGGGAAAAGGACTGAGGAAATGATACCTTTTCTCAATTATTACATGAATTAGGGGTTTCACCAGAATATGATCTCAAATGTTTAGGATTTAAGGAGAAGTCTCTTAAAACCTCAATGAAATCTGAATACTGGTACTCTCTATGTTGTGCCTCTTTTTTTTTTTTTTTACTTTCTGATGTAAATTCACAAATCAACAAACATATTTAATTCTAATGAAATTTAGCACACATTGACTGTGTTGTGCACTTCTGAGAATTCAGGGTCCGATGACCATATAATCAACATGTGATTTTTCAAGAGATCTTACTGCAGTCAACATCAGCAATGTTCATTTCAAACGTGCAAATTAGAACTGAGTGAGGATAAACGGTGCTCTAATTAGCTAATCTGAGAATAAAAAGGTCTGATCTACATATCTTTGAAGTAATCATAAGCTATCCAATTGGCTTATTTGGGTGTAATCAGAACCAAAATGCTAAAAAAGAAAATTAAATAGTGTTTGCTCTGGTCATTCTTTCATCCAGTAAAACAATTAAATAAATCCAGCTAGAGCAGAGGTAAAATTCCGCTAAAGAATGATGCAAAAAACCTCTTGTATCCTTAAAAAAACCCAACTAACCCAAACAAAAATCCAGCCCTGACCATAATTTGGTCTCAATGGTCTCAGTTTTGCCTATACAAGTGAGAGTGAAGGCTCTGAGCCCACAGCACAGCCTCGGGGATCAGGAAAAGCCACTGGATGTCACAGTGTGGCAGGTATGACAGGGATGGCTGCGTGCTCCACAGCACACATTTCCAAACACTACTTCTCTTGGCTTTTTTTGCAGTTCAAATGTTGTCTAGAATACGAAAGGAAACTTCAAATCTGCTTCAGCATGGTCAAATTATTTTTCAAAAGTCCTTCCCAGGCTTTGGTAACACACATACTAAATCCACACAACACAATGATCTGAGGGGGACAAGTTAATCTCCCACCTCGGAGATTAAATTCAAAGCAGAATCAGCAGCATCCCTCATCCGAGGAAAGCAATCGCTTCCCTGCATCCTCGTTCTTTGTCAATACTACCTCAAAAAGTAATGTAGATTGTATCTCAGTTGTGCTGAATTGCCTCTGTGCCATCATTAAATGCTAAAGGTAAATATATATAAACACCTCTCATCAATCCTTTTCACTAAAGGACTGAAATAAAAAAACTAAACATATATTATTTTTCTGAAATGAACAATGATGCAGCTATTTCCTTATACATCTAAACAAGTACTGAACACACAAAGATAATGAAGCTGATGCATTAAAAGAAAAAACTAATTAAGTAAACCCACAGAAAATCTTTGTTAGCCAGCATCAGAAACCTAGTCTTCAGTATACCCAGTTCTTTATTCAAATAAATCTACTGCACTGTTTTCTCAAGGAAACCACATCATCTGCTATCACAATGAGTAACAGGTATTTCACAGAACCATGGGGCCACCTTCCAAGCTAAATTCATCTTCAAAGGCAGATCACATTACTCAGAGGCAGGAAGAAAGCACCAAAACACCCAGGAATATAATCCAGCATGACAAGGAGCTGCCACCTCCATGGCCAGCTTTCACCCTGGGATTCGAGGTTGGGGGGGTGGAACCAGGGGTCCTTCCCAGCAATATCGACTCTGCTTTATGCTATGTCTGCTCCAGTTCTTGTTCACTTGCTTTAATTCTCTACATTATTTTGTTCAAGGCTACAGTTAAATGGAATCTAACTGTTCTGAAAACATGTTCAACATATGCTGTAAAGGAGCAAGTTATCTCGCTCATAACCATGGATATCATTAACTCTCTCTCTTGTTGTTGTAAACCCAAAACATTTGCCAGGTGTTCCTTCTTTTGTCCGCGTGTTTTTACAGTGTTTGAGGCAAGAATAGGTTGAATGACTGGCTGTCATCCCAGACTGTACATTTCAAACTGAAAATTCAGCAAACGTGTGGTATAAAATTGTAAGTCACTTATCAGTCTCTGCCAGTGTGCTGCAGCCATCTCCTCAGCACAGTATTAGAATAGAAAATTAAACGGTGCTGTGACAGAAAAAGAAACAACAAAAGCAAACAAAAAACACCTCGTTGCTTATCCACAATATACAGATAATCACAGGAAAGGGGAAAGGTGGTTTAATGGATAAAGTCTAGGACTTTGACAAAGTGTCTGCATCCTCCTCTGACTTAGCCAGCCCTTGAGCGATTCTGGCCAAATCACTTCTTATCTGGAAGCGTCTTCATCCACACCCCCAGCAGGAGCTGAAGGTAAATGAAGGTAAATCACCTCCCTGCTTAGGAGGCTGCTCGGGTCAGGGAAGTGCTCGGTGCCTGTAGCTCTGGGACTGTGGGGCACGAGCCCAGCCGCGGCCAAATGAGCTCGGCCAGACCCTCTTCTTGCTGCAGACGCAGAGGCAACAGCTACTCCATCACCCTCCCAAAACAGAGGTGCTGAGACCCAGACAGCTGACTGCACCTTAGGCAGAACCAGCCTACGTGCAGCAGGAATATTAGCTTGATCTCAGTATTGCTGGAGCCAAAAAATGGCAGATTCGGTCTTGGAACCAGATGGGTTTCTTGGTTGGAAAAAATACGGTGTGCAAACTCACATAAGCAAAGGCAAAGACCCTTCACTAGGAGTATAACCTGAGGGATTACAGTCATATAACCAATCTTCTCAAGTGAGGGTCACCAACAGAAAGGTTAAAAACCACTGCCCTACAAAATAATATTATCTGAGATGGCATGTACTAATTATATATGCTGAAATACATCACTTAAATATTCATTCTCACACTGCATGAGGTGTGCTGGCTGCATAAAATAATGGCTAGTCAATGGCAAAAGACATGGCTTTATTAATAATGCTTGCTGTGGACTCAGTCTCCTGGGACACTTCAAAATAGGTCCGTGTGTGTGTGTGTGTATTTATATGTAAAGATACGCACACTATTTCCACTTTTACATAGGATAAAAATGAGCCAAAGAAAGGTTAAAGAACAGTCTTCTTTCCAATTAAAAAGCAGTTCATGCATTTCACATCTATTCCAATCTATTTTTTCATTTACTTTTCCAATAATGAAATAAATATAAAACGTATATTATATTTAGAGAGACTAAGCGTCTATTTATCTTCTTTAGCTTAGATATATAGCTTTTGCCTGAAGAAGGCACTGATGTAAGAAGAACAAAAACAACAGTGCACATATCTATTTCTAAGCAATAGAGTTGATTATTACCATCATCATCACCGTCGGGAAACATTTCAGTGCAGAATGCTAAACGTTGCTGTGTATTCCTGCTTCTGCAGAATGGGAAAGAGTCGAACCCTATCTAGAGACTTACACAAACCCTCTCCAAAGCTGACACCAGCCCATACAACGAGAATCACGTCAAAGAGAAAGCAAAGACATGCATTTTTCTGAACAACATACAGAAATCTCTGAACAGTACTATTTAGGCCAGCATTGTAAGCGTGGTGACATTTTCCTGATGGGAGTACAGCTTGAAAACTGCTATTTCCCTACATGATCCAAGGGGAGCCTAAAAATTTTCATAGTGACATAAGAATAATTGTCCTGTAATTTCCAATTCATTGTGAGTCTGGAGTCAGGTGCACTAGAAAGCGATCCCCAAAGCTATTAGAGCAGCACTTGGATTTTACATACCCCAGTCAGCCAGCACACAAAGCTGCTCTCCAAGGAGGCAAAAGACATTCCAGTCACAGGTGCTCTAATGCACATTATCTTGATTATTTCAGAAACATCACAGAACATATTAGACATTGTCCAAAATAATCTTTTTTTTTTTTT
>BJBW01008542.1:260-183303 GCA_004320125.1 Scolopax mira | reverse complement strand
AAGAGTCTGTAATATCAAGTTTCACCACTGAGAGGTTTGGCAGCTGAACTGTTAATGAAACTAAATATATTGAACATGGCTTTCAGCATCAAGTAATTTCTCTGTTTCTCAGACAGAATTATCATCACTTCCCAGCAGCACTAACTTGTGTCAACTGCTGAATTTTTTTCTTATTCCACCTTATTGCCTTGGAAACATTCAACATATTGCATAGTGCACACAAGTCTAGAATTTTTTCAGTTCAACAAAAATACATTAGATTTCTTGTTTAAAAGAAAATAAAATATGTTCTATCTTACTACAATGCTCTTCCATGGGTTTTCAGGATTAGAGCATTTGGGGTTTTTTTCAGAAATATCTACATTACCCCTTCAGCTCAAAGAAAGCAGGAAAATAATAATTAAATACAGGTTTTCCTTTAGGCTGAACCACCTGATAATCAAATGGTGGAAATAACCACTGATACATAAGAACTGTTAACATGAACACTTACTGGCATACACCAGTAAATACAAGGTTTCTGGAGGAACTTCCTGGGACAATTCAATTTCACAGCTCCTGGGAAGCCAGGTATTTACTACCTGGACCATCTGTTTCCCAACATGTAGAACAGGTAAAAATAATTTGTGTAAACTATACGGAAAAAGTAAAATGAGTGCTGCATAAAGCTGTAGTGAAGAAAAGCAAATATCACGCAATATATATGTCGCAATGATTCAGGCTTTTCAATAGGCTATTTCTCATTTTAAAAGCAGGCAAGACAGAAATAAGTACAAGAAAGAAACAAATATTTGTCTGCCTCCAGGGTACCACAAGCTGCAATGCACTACATGACTGGCATTTCTTCCACAGGCAGTGGAATTTGCTTTGAATCCTTTATTGTTTGGTATGGGCCAAAAAAGAAAGGCACAAACCATTCAAATAAGAAGTCCCATCCGAGTCGCCTGACTTTTCAAGGTCCCAGAGAGGTTAACTTCAGCTACCATAATAACAGGTTCTGGTATTCAGGAGACAAAACCCTGGGTTAATGAGTAAAAATACAGGGTATCAGAAGGTGGGGCATAAAAACCCTCACACAGTTTATCACTCACACACGTTGGCAGCAAACGAGCCAACACTAAGACAGCAGTTCTTATAGAAGTTTTTAATTGGAGTTTTTAGTGTGTGAAGGAAAAAAAAATAACCCTCAAACTAACAAAGGACCATATCCCAACAGTCACACATGATAAAACAGAAAAATACAGGAGAATTTCAGCTATGACAATTACCTGTCTTTGTCACTGGGTGCTGCAGCTGGGCTGGAACTTCTCAAAACATGGTATCTGACATGACTGGGTTTCAGGGGCTCATCCCAGTCCCCGTCACCCACTGCCTGGATGCCAGGTGGGTCCCTGGCAAAGCACTGTCCTCCTGATGAGGCACCCACTGAGTTTGTGCTGTCCCACAATCAAATACTCAACTGCTGCTGCATTTACCATGAATACATTCACTGCAAGCTAGAAAAACACACTCTAGCTAAGAAGAAATGAAGCAGCCCTCTGAACACTGTGTAGCTGGAGAAGAAGAAGTGTTGTCTTATCTAAATAGTATCTTGCAGAACCGTAATCCTCATCAAGATGTTAAAACTCAGTGCAGCTCTCCATTACGTGAGCTCGAAGAGGCTCTTGGAACAAGGCTTTTTGCCTTTTTTTTATTTATTATATTTTTATTTTTCTATAAAATACACCTGTCTAATCCCTTACAGTCAATGAAAAAGAAAACACTGGCACTACTCACCCCCTGGGACCGTGCTGCTCTCTTATCTGATATCCTCTGTCCAGTTTCCCCAGCCCGCTCCCGACACCATAATTACAATGCAACTAGAAGCTTTGGGCTGCCACTTTAAATATGCACTTCTCCAGCACGGAGAAGACAATTGAATTTACAACCTGAAGAGCCTGTGTAATCATACTGGCAGACACCAAACACTGAAGTGGTCCCACGTTACCAGAGCAAACAGAGCACTGGGAACTGCAATGTCTTTCGGCAAAGTTTCTTGTTCCCAGTGTCAAGGGGAGAGCAAACAGCACAGACCTTCCCCTGATCTATATGACATTCGTGTTTGAAAACACAGCTCTGCTCCAGGTACTCAGACCAACATCATCTTTACCTGCCCTTCTTTGTGTCAAGGCCATGATTTTATTTTTCTGAGAAGACCAGCAATGCAAAGAGACTCAAGCAACAGGAGAGATGCTCAGCACATCCAGACTTTTCTGCAATGACCTTTTCTCAACCACGTTTTCTGAGGAACTTTCAGAAACTGAGAAGTTAAATTTAAGAAATTCCAAAGTCAGGAGGTTTTTTTTTCCTAAACATCTCTAGTATTTTATGGGTAATAATATAATGAAACTTTCACTTAAATTACAATAGTTTTAGCTAGTGGAATACTTACTAGGTGTCCCTACTTAACAAGGAATGAACCAAAATAAAATTACTTTAAAAAATAAACCTTGTGTATATAAATTGTTACTGTTAGGTAGCTGTGACTCTCCATGTCAATAACAGTTATCTTATGAATAAAAACAATAATTAAGATCCATTTTTAGTAGCCCTCTTGCTATTGATATGTGTGAAAGATTTTCATTTACACCCATTTATCAACTCAGACAACTTCACTAATGGGGAAATTTATTCTGATAACAAAAAAACCCAAACTGCACCTTCAGAAGAGTATCACAGGTGGGCACATACATATGGCACCTGGATCAGGAATAAGTATTATCTTTTATGAAACACAACTCTCAAACATTAGGGTTTCATTTAACATAGTGACAAAGACAGATGGATGCCCTAATAGCAAACATTTTATTTTAAATTAGTGTTTCTGAATGAGACCTTCACAAACATGAGAAGGCAGAGATGATGCTGAACTTTACAGTAAAACATGGTATACAAAGTGACTGTAAAACCCAGTAACTTTGACTCAGGCATTGAGACTAGGGAGTTTTTATCTGTCCAAACTTTTAGTCAATGTTACACACACTGAACTGATCAATGCCAACCACCACAATGTAGTAAAAATGGTAATAATTAGTATCCTCTAAATTATCTGCTGCATGTTTTGGGCTGTTTTTTTATGTGCTTCATAAATGAAGCCTCACAAGGTAAGGATGTGATTAGAATTTTACAGGCACATAGAGAGATACACAGAGAGTAATGAAATAATATTGAATCATGTGACCAAATCCTAGCCCCCTTGTTTCATTTTGGTCCTTTACTTCTTACAACAGGCCTTCCTCCTCTGGCACACAGTGGTCTGCACACTGCTTTCTCCACTGATAATAAAGTAAAATGAATGAAAACTTATCCCAGTGCGTGCAAACAGAAAGTAACCCACACGGGAGGACAAGAGGGTGAAGAGCAGCCCCATGGAAAGAGATCAGGGGGTTTGGATTGATGGCAAGTTGAATGTGAGTCAACAGCGTGCCCTGGTAGCCCAAAGGGCCAGCTGTGTCCTGGGGTGAATCAAGCACAGCATCAACAGCTGGCTGAGAGGGTGACTGTCCCACTTGACACTGCACTGATGTTGCTCCACCTTGGGCACTGTGTGCAGTTTTGGGCATCTCAGTCTAAGAAGGACATCAAACTATAAGAGTGCATCCAGAGGAGGGTGACCAAGATGGTGAAAGGCTCAAGGGAAAGACTACTTACAGGAGTGGCTGAGGTGACTTGGCTTGTTCAGCTTGGAGAAAGCTAAGGGGTGATCTCATGGCGGTCTACACCTTCCTCAAGGCAGGCAGCAGAGGGGAAGCTGCTGATCTCCTCTCTCTGGTGACCAGCAACATGACACAGGGAAATGGAATGAAGCTGCTTCAGCGGAAGCTTAGATTGGACAGTAGGAAAAAACCACTGAGAGGGTGATGGGTCACTGGAAGAGGCTCCCCAGGGAAGTGGCCATGGCACTGAACCTGCCAGAGTTCAGGGAGTGTCTGGATGATGCTCTTAGTCATATGGCTTAGTTTTGGGTAGTCCAGTACTCCTGCAAGAAGCAGAGAGTTGGGACTCGATGATCCTTCAGGTCCCTTCCAGCTTGAGATATTCTTCTAAATTTAACTATTATCTCAAACAGTTTTGGCTTGGTGTTTTTTTTTTTTTTTTTTTTTTTCCATGCAGATTATTTGAATAATATATTCAAGTAAGAAGAAAAAAATGAGAACTTCTACTCTGGATAAAGATAGAGAAATGCTTCTGCCTAACCTTTTAGCTAGTGTTAAAAAAATAAGAAAACAATCCAAACAAAAATCCACAGCTGATCATTGATTTTTCCAAATGATACATAATACAAGTCCTATCCATTGGAGAGAGGTCACATTTTTAAGCTAATGTTTAATTAGTATATTTTTACAAAAATTTAAAGACCAAAAGCTATCCTTTACAGGGCATGCAAGTCACTCATCGTTATAGCTTAAAGACTGTTCCATGCATATTATCTGCATCATAAAAGAGCAGTCTGGAATAAAACCCAAACTACACATCTGTGTGGGATGCTGATAGACATCTTTATGCGGTTTCACTATTTCAATTTACTTGCATATTGTTTGATACAAGCTCAGGGAAATGTGACATGCTGTGCCATGAACAGAGGGGAAGAGAACTCTCTTTTGCTGTACGTTGCCTTTTTATTAACCGTGACTCTACAAAACTCTAAATCTATAAAATGCTTAAGAAAAAAATTATTAAATTATTCATCAGTGATAAGACAATTAAGAAGCAAACTAAGGAGCAAGTGGAAGCTTGGTCCTGAGGGAGAACAGCTGGTCCTCTCATTAAAAGTATGTTTTGGCAGCAAAGAACCTTCTGAACTGAAGGAACCTGCTGCTGAAGCAGCCTTGGAGTCATATTTGGGAGCAAGTGACAAAGTGAAGAGAAAGGTGGGTGTCTCTGGGCTGCGTGGCTGAAGCAAGCCACATACCCCTTGCTTTTGGCAAAAAGCTGCTGGGCCTTTACTGCACTTTGGAGCCACAGCACTGGATGGCGGCTTCCGCAGCCACTGGGCAACTTTGTGCTGCCATGCAAAACGACACTGAAGTAAGCTTAATGCTCAGGGAAAGCTGTTACTTGTACTGAATAAACCCTTAGTGGTGCATGGAATCAAGTGGTGAGGTGGGTTCAAGTCACTGAATCACCCTGTGCACGGATGGGTGATTCCTTCTTTATCAAACCAGAAAGCACGCTGCAGACCCTGAAGGGGGGTCGGGTGGGTAAACACAGGAGAGTTTCATGACCAGCCTGAGATCTTCCCAGGACCAGGTACCAGGGACGTGCCGAATAAGATCATTGTTCATCTGCACAGCACACATGGCCAGGAAGGGGTATTCCACCTTTGAAGCGGTGATGGTGGAGCTGCTATTGGAATGAAAAAGGAACTGTAGGATGTTACTGATATGGAAAGCCTTTCAGAGGTGGAAAGGAGAAGGAAAAAGATAAAGAAAGGGAAGAAAAGACAGCACTTGGTGTAATGCCTTTTGTGGAGTGAAACAGCCCACGCAAGCACAGCACCATCCTGCTCTAACAGACAGGCTCATAGTGCCAGAGCTCTGAAGGCGTCTGAAAAACTCCTCTTTAAATCCCACTGCTCCATTCCTCCTCATTCCTCTCCTTCTGCTACAGATTAGCTTTAGCCTGTGGGTTTTTTCATACTTTTCATAGTTTTTATTTCTTTTCCTGTCCTGCCATCTTTCCAATAGTTCAGCAGATTTACCCCTTGGCTCATCATCTCTTACAATCTATCCTCCAAGATAATCCCACTTAAAATTGTAGTGAAAAAACCCCCAACAACAACCTCTCACTCACAGCATCACAAAGGACTTCTTATAAGTCATATAATTCCATTGCTGAAAGACGTGGTTGGTAACAAGCATGAGTTGTGTTCTTTAAAGACAATATCCTTAAACATGTCTACAGCAAAACAACCTTTCTGTAGCATCCACTGAAATACAAAATTCCCACTTACTGGCACACTTTGTTCTATACATTTGTCCTAAAGTTTGAGAAACTTTTTCAAATAACATAAAGATCCATAAATTTTAGATGACATAGAAACGCAAAATTGAATGCTTCATCTTAATTTCGTACAATCTTACTTCCTAGTTAGATGAAACATTAAGAATTAAGTGCCATCCTCTTCTCTCCCATATTTCCCCATGTGTGTAGAGTATCTTTACAGCTGAAAGTACAAAGACACAAGGGTTTTTTCCTTAGCAAATAGTTCTGCTAAAAATTTTACTCATATTCTTGCATAAGATTCAAACATCTTGCTTAACTGGCAGGAATTCTGACATCTCCACACAGCACCAAATTAGTTTCAGGCTGTTCCAAAACCTGATTCATGATATGAAATACAACAATTTGCACTCCGATCTTTCTGCAACTATTTGTTCACTTGGGTCAGCTGGCAAAATAAACATCTTGGCCTTTCCTACTGCTCCAGATATGTCATACCAAAGCAGGTTTTGCATAAAAAGAAATGGCATGCTACTATCTTTGTAACATGTTTAGGGCCTTAGTTATAAATACTTCAGAGATGCTTTAGACAGGAACTCAAGCAATGCAGATTTCAGCTCTTCACATGAACAGGGCAGGGAGAGTTACAGATTCAGTTTGAGTTGGTCCTACACTAATTTACTCTAGGTGATCAAAGAAAAAGGAAGCATAGACAAAGTTGAATTTCTGAAGTGACAGAATTCATACATTTCAAGTTTAAAATTCATTAGGTACACATGGTTATCTCAGCACATACAGGTGCTGGGTATTCAGGAATATGCAGGACAACACCCTGCTGTACAGAAATGATCCCCAATATACAACCATGATCCCTTCCTGCTCAGGAACAGATGGGAGCATGGGAAGCAAATGGAGAGGGACTCTTATCAAGGACTGGAGGGATAAGACAAGGGGCAATGGTTTTAAACTGAAAGAGGTGAGATTTAGATCAGGAAGAAATTCTTTGCTGTGAGGGTGATGAGACACTGGAACAGGTTGCCCAGGGAAGCTGTGGATGCCCCATCCTTGGAGGGGTTCAAGGCCAGGCTGGATGGGGCTTTGAGTCCCATCTTTTGCTCTGGTGGGATGTGTCCCTGCCCAGGGCAGGGCGGGTGGAACTCAATGATCTTTAGGTCCCTTCCAACCAAACCCTTTCTATGATCTATGAGAAATACTGCTGGCCCTGAGCTTCGTGCCCAGCAGAGCTGCTGTGCTGAGCAGCAGGGTTTGCCTGGGCAGGCATACACCCCACTGGCCCAGAGCCACAGAGGTAAGGCCAGAGGAGTTAGCAGGGACATCGTTGGGAGGAGGAGGAGAGGAATGGGGTGGCAAAGGCCTCACTGAGTGAGCGTTGCACCTTTCCCAGGGTGCTGCCAGAAGTCAGGGAGCCAGGAAAGCAGAGCAGGCACCCTGGAAAAGGAAGAAAAGAAAAAGGCTCAGAGCTCCTCCAAGACAGTCTGCATATCTCTTCAGGCAAGATTCAGGGTAAATTAAAAGTGAGAGGAACAATCAGGAGAGCTGTCAAGGTCAGGACAGGGGAATTGCACTGGCAGGAGGAATGTGGTATTGGGCAGGGTAAATAACTGCAGACTTTAGACACAGCTATACAGCTGTATCACATATACCTATACATATCACATATACACACTGTTGACACACCTATACCTATGTTATTAGAAATACACACCCTTGTTTTATTGATTAGTGCTACACATGTGCAGCAGCTTGTGCAGTGTACACCTTTTCCCTTAGTCCTGGTAATAATACCTTGCTTCCCAATTTAGAGATGTTACTGGGAAGTCCTCATTTAAAGTCCATTTCTTAAACTTCAGTACTATTTCAGAGGGTTTTAAAAATAGGTAGCCAATAGCTACACAGCTGTAGAACAGTAAATTAAGAAAGATACTTTCATGGATACATAATTATTCTTTCAACACTGTAGCTTTTGCAAAACTAACTTATTTTTCTTTCCCAAGCAGGAGCAGTTTTTTCCAAAAATGTTTCTGCTAAGAAAAAAAAACAGTCCATGATTTTTAAGCCATCTTAAAGAAATTATTTTAATCCTGACACTTAGACATACCATTTGAAGGGTCAACTTCACCTAGGGCAAAGACTGATAAAAGAATTATTTTAACCCCAACACTACAAAATACCATCCTAGGAGTCAATCCTATTCAAGGCAAGCAATGACAAAATTGATACTTTTGTATATTCTATACTCTTCAAAAAATAGATTGTTTTTTCCTAAGCTAATATAAACAGATCTGTCTCTTCTTTACACATGAACAATTAATATGGATCCTGCTTATAGTCATCTGTAATGCTTTGGGCTGTATTTATGGTGTGATAACTGTGTCATTTTGAGACACGGTGCACCAGGATGATAGAAAGACAGAGCTGAACTGTTCACTCATGATCCTATCTAAGGGACAACACTGTTATCTTGTTACAAAATACTGCCCCAAGCAATGAAAAGTTTCATAAATCTTTTTCTACCAGAGTTTTCAGCTTCTATTTTTGCCTGTGGCTGAATGTGATTATAATCTGTTTTCACCATACAAGAAAACAAAGTGATCTAGAATATAATGACTGGAGAAGGTTTTGGAGCCCTCCTGAGCTGCAGGATATTTCCAGCTGCTCGCATCGCTGATAACGGACTTAATAGAGCTAATGATTTCTAATACCACTAACACAAGGCTATTTTCACAGTGGGTAAATAATGACTCTTTTGTTTTGGAAATAGTTAAGGAGTCATGTAGATGTTTGATAAGTACATGATACAGTATAAATGCAGCAATACTAGGGTAACTAATGGTAAATTACAACATAGCTAGAAGATAATATACTCTTTTGTTTCCTTTTAACAACCTAAAAGTTTATAACCCTGTTAACACCACTGTGACAGCGAGGAGATTTCACTGTCAACAACTACAAGGGATGTTTTAATCTAAGCATAAAAATGCATTCATTTGTTTCGGTGCATGGCATCTTCAGTTTTATGTTGGTAATATTAAGAATCTTCACTAGAAATAAAACAAAAACTAATTGGATAGTAAAAGAAATTTTCTTGAGGGTTAAATGCAAAACCTGCATTGATGGGGCAAACTATGAATACCACAGATACCTACAGTACTTCACCTGATCACGACTGCACGTTTGTGGTGAGGATTAACAACATTTACTTAGTTTCCTCCTTTCCTGGTGTGTAATCTCAGTTCCCCATTCAAAGGCATGTGTTCACACCAGGGAGAACTCCACTCTGCAAGCTAGAGCATTCCTTCCAGTTTTTTGTTTGTATGACATTCTATCTTAAAAATTCCCCGAGGTAAAAATGTATTTCTTCTTCCCTCTCCTCCTCCCTTCCAGAAGTTACATACCTATCTATCTATGTTGCATATATATGTTTTTCCTTAAAGACATTATTTCACATTAAGTTCATGGCAGCTGTAAGGACCGTTTGGGACTCCTACCCTAACTCACTGCAGTTCTCTGCAGACCCAGCCTTTCCCATGCTCCCCCCTCCAGCATTTTCCCTCCAGCCTCCCTTGCCCCACGCTCCCTTCTCTGCTTGGAGCCCCCAGCCCTGCTGGGGTCCTGCCCTGTCCCAGGGAAACCCACCCAGGCAGCAAGCAGGACCTGTCCCATCTCCCACCAGTCCTGCAGGGGTACTGGGACATGGGCTTCTCCTGAGCAGGGGGGGATTCCCTAAAAGGGACTGTGTTTCAGAGTGCTCAGTGTTCTTCTGTCACCCAAAATGAGTGATGTCAAGCTGCCTACAATCCAAACTCCACAACAAGCGGAAAGAAGATTAATTATAATTCTGATGAAGGGAACAAAGTAGGTTTAAATAAAATAATTCAAGTTAGACAGAGCTCCTAAAGTCAAAATGAAAGAAATAAAATAACTTGGGGCAGAAGCAGAGGAAAATAAATGGTATAATGCATCAAAGCAATATCTATCCATTATAAACTTTATAGATTTTAGGAAAACATACGATAACCCCCACCGTGATTCATTTTCACGTAACTTGAAATATTACAGGAAGCAAGCAAAAATAATTAAGTTTACCAAACTGTATTTCAAGGTACGGCTTCTACAGTTAAACGAAATGCAAACTTAAGCAAAGAGTCTCATAGAGCTGCTGGTGTCAAACTGAGAACACAATCTCTTCTCTTGTTTGTCGCTGCTATTGTTTCATTATGAGAAGAAATTGCAGACTGGAACAGCAGAAATATTTCACGGTCTAAGAGTTAATAGCAGATTTTGTTTGTGCTGGTGATACAGCAGTTCTAAATGACAGGTCAAACATGCAAGGAACACCACGAGATTGTTCCACATCACAAATAAATCAGGTTAAATATTAGGAAAAATGAATCTAGCAGGAACTCCAGGTTTCAAATCAGGTTTTGTATCAGAAACCAAGAAATACAGGGTTCATAAATTCATATGCTTGACAGACATGAGCAAGCCAATGGATATGATCATAAGGAAACAATTCCTTGATCAAGTAATGTGACAGCTGCATTCACTAACTGTAATGACTTGCTCAAATGTTACTTCTCCCTTAACGTACAGATATGGAAACAGGAAAGCTACTAGATACAGTTATTTATGCATTCTGAATGCTAATGCTTTCAGGAAATATTAGGTATTACGTTAACTTAATTTCTAAATACAAAGACTCCAAAATGAACACTTTTTTAATAGGACTCACTGCAAGACAGAGCTTCAAGACACAGTAAAGACTAAGCTGCAGCACACAACACAGCTGGGGTACCACCAACAACCCGAGAGGCATGTCAAAGGCCTAAGCATCCTTAACACTGAGAATATTGAGCATGTTTGAGAACAAGATGGCTAAATTGCCAAAAGAATGAGAATTAAGGATTGCAAAATTAAAATCAACTACAATATCATAGGGCACAGACATATTAGAGTATAAAAAAAGGAAATGTGGGAAATTTGGAAATCAAGGAGCTCTTCTTCTGTATCAATACAGGAGTTGTAACGCCAACTAGAAATAGATTTAAACAGGCAGAGCAGGATTTATGATAGGAATAGACTGTTATTAAAGAAAAAGGTAATAATCAATCAGTGAATTAAATATTTTCATTATTTGGAAAATATTTATGGAAAAAGTCTACTAGAGAATACTTAACAAAGGTGGTCTTGAAAATTGAGAAGACATATAGGGAAAAATCTTGCTAAGTCTAAAACTTATATTTTATTAAAAATGATTAAAATATAATATATTATGCACTCCTTCAAAAGGAAGTAAAGCATGTGACAGGTGATGAGACAGGAGATGTAACCAGTGTTGACAAACACAAGAGCACTTGAAATTCTTTCATTGACTGTAAACTACCTAAATGAAGTCCAAGAATAATAAGTTATGGAGGGATGAATTTCTGTAAACAGACCAATGAAATTAACTGCAATCCAGTAAATATTCCAGGATAACATTCTAAATGCGTAACTATGTAAGAAGATAAAAATGTAGTATATCTGCTAAGCTCTGACATCGGGTGATTGCACGTTTCATCCTTATTACCAAAGTGAAAGACAATCATGGGCTGACTTAGGACGCACCCTGAGCTAACATGCACGAATCTGCCAGGCTGGGAAATGCTGTATCATTCACCCTCTCTGCCTGGAAGGTGTTAGATGTTACCTTATATCCATCCTGCCTCATCCACGCTTAACGTTGTGAAAAAGGCAAAAAGAATAAAAAAGTGTATTTAACAAAACTGTACTCTGTACACTGGATTAGCATTTAGAAGAGGAATCTCGCAGCATCCTCTGCTGCAGAGCTGAGCCACAGTCCCTGGGAGCAGAGGAAACCCAGAACGACCTAGGACCTTAACGCCTGCCCCTGGCTGCTGGTATCTAAGGTCATGGTGCCAAAATCTCCCAAAGCTCTCTGCATTTCCATCTGTGTATTAGTGAACACAAACCCACCACTTCTTTATTGACTATGTCCTGGGAAAGTTTATTCTCTCTCTATCTATATAATGCAGATGCAGGTAAGAAATCCTAATGACTCTGTTAGAGAACTAAGAATTGGAAAAATTGCAAGGTGTGCAAACATAGATTTTTGATGCTCAAGTCTCAGCTGAGAGAAGCTAGTATTTAAAGATCAATCAGTAATCTCTTCCAGTGAATCCTTATACTAATGTTTTAGTGAGCTGTGTGTATCTATGGTGTCTGAGAACAGGCACTTACAGCAATGTCACTTGATGAAGTGCTATGCTCTGGACTAATAAAAGAAAGAAACTTACCCAAAGGCTCAGGTATCCAAAAGGTGGCATGTGATTTGCAGCACCAACAGAGCAAAATAAAAACAAAGGCATTGCTTAGGCACAGCCCAGGCACTTACATTACTGTCATACATGATACACAATAATACATTATCTTCCATTTTATAACACTTCATAATTCTTTGGTAAAAGAGGCAATACCCTTCTGCTCTCATTTTTTTGGTAATTCACAAGATTCATACTAGCCAGTCCAGATGCAAGTATAACACATTTGTTCTTCAGGTATTATTAGTTTACACATCTCATTTTCTAACTCCAAGCAATCAGAAGCCCAGTGCAACAAAGGCCACAAAGCTGCTGGTCAAAGAGAAGTTGCAGCCTGAAAACTTCAGGCTTCTTTAGACCAGAAATGAAAAGAGCTACAATGCTACAGGCGTTGTTTATTCACATTTGATACAACTGTAAGAGACAGGCACACTGTCTGCCTCAGTTTTTATGGGGGAAGTGGGAAAAAAAGAAAGTCACAATTCATAAAAGCTAGAAATAGCTCATCATTCGTTTGTGGTCCCTGAATTATCTATCTGGCACCATCACTGTCAGGCTTGTGCAGACATACTGCTGGGCTGCTTTCACTCCCATCCCACAGAACAGGAGACCTCTCAAAAGAAAAAGACTATTTCATTTTTATTTTTCTTTCTAAACACCATATACTCTCCAAAACTGTATTTTCTTGAAGTAAAACCAATCTTCATTGCATGAGAGAAGAAAAAAAGTAAGGGAAGGAAATATAAGTGGGAAATTCTGTCACTGACAAGGACACTGCTGGAGGAAACGCATAAAAATGGTTTTACTTGCTTTGAAGTTCCATGAAGTTAGACCTTCCAGAGTTGAATGAGGCATGTGTATACTATCTTTGTTTGTCTTTTATATATATATGTAGGTACATGTATATTGCTGCTGTTACCAAGTAACTCAATAAAGAGTTTTAAATGCACATTGCACTTCCTTATGACATTTCTCATATTTCTCTATCAAATTTGACACAGAGCTTTTCTCTCCTAAGCATCTCCATCAGAACCATCCCCTACCCAGCTAACTATTATCCTCTACAAATCAGTTGCAACAATCAGTAGAGGATGTACATGAATGCAAGCAACCTTTTCCTCCCTCTTCCATAGGGTGCAGCACTTTTTCCTCCCAAGAGGCCCCTGTGCCCCACCATCACTGCTCATGACAAATGGTGAGCTGATGGTGCCCGCAATTCACCCCCAGCAGAGTGGCAGCATCCCCGAGGCACCTGAAGGCTGGGCAGTGGGTCTATAGACGGGAAAAAAGGAGTGGGCAGGTGCGCAGGCTACCTCACTTCTACATCCCTGTCACCTCTGATTAATTTATTAAGTTCTCTTTATCAGCGTTCACACCTAAATTGATCTATCGAGTATTGCAGAACCCTTTTCCCACGCTGCTCTCTGCCAGGCTGTGCTGATTGCTCTCGTTATTCCTTCTTCCCAACAGAGAGATACTCATTACTCAGTACGTAAATCTGACTCGTTCCCACCCTTTGCTTATAGCTCCAAATGTGTCACTACATGCAGACTATACTAGTATTTCTTACCTACTACATTATTTCACATCACAGCTTTTAACTGAACAGATTTAGGGAAGGAATCAAACGCAAACGCGAACTGTTAAAATGATTATTAAAAAGCAAAAAATCCACAGGAAGCAAAAGAGCCCTTCCTGAGGCCTCTGAAATTCAAACGTTTCTTGCTTAACTCTCATTCATACTTCAAAGTTTTCAAGTGAGTAATTTTAGAAAATTAAAACAAAACCTATTGTTTACAACCATACCTGTAAAGCAAAGCTTTACCACAGAAAGCTCTACAGCACTGGGGACTTTACTTGGCTCCCTGCTAAGAATAAGCAATAATGTCTTTAAACCATCATTTGCTTCCATTCTGTGACTTCCTTTCTATTGCCACAGCATTCCTCTATGTAAATTGGATTTATTTATTCATAGGCACTGGCATGCCATTACTTTTGTCAAAACTGGTCTCGCACATACTGTTGTCTCTGCGTTCTTATAAACGAACTGGAAAAGCAATTAAGATTCCCCAGCATTTTGGGGAGGGGGAGGGCAGGCACGGCACTGTTGCTAACACAATCTCCGTAGGCGTACGCTAGTGCGAAATGACTGCATCTCTGTGTAGAGGGAGATAAGAGAAGTGACACAGATTAAAACAAATTGTTGATCCGTACCAGAGAGAAGCTCGGCAAACAATAGCAGTAAAAGCATAAATGTCAATTTGGGATGATAAAGGATACAATCTAAATGTAATATGAGAGGCCTCCAGACAAAAGGAAGAAATAGAAATTACACATTACTGAAGTACCAGATGCAATAAACAAACAAATATGTAAACACACACATGAATATGCATCCGGAAAAATTCAGATCACAGGGTTGATTGCTCAAGAAACTAGATTTCAAATTAAAATACCAAACGACTTGAAAAAAGTTTGACTCCTAGCTTGGAAGGAAAAAATCTTATTTACACTCTTAGTTATTTTGTTCTAATTTTAAATAAACTGTAAGTATCTCGACATGCCCTCCCATACACCCTGCATTTGCACACTGATGGCACAACTGTCCACAAGACACCAAAACCAAAGCCAGGAGATCCTTTCTTACAAGAAGGTGGCTTTTTTTCTGCTGAAAAGAGTTGCCAAAAGGTTTCTCTAATTGCTTTCAGAATTTCCTATTCTCTTCCCCTTAATGTTTTTTAGTACCCTGAAGCAGTTTGCCCAATGACTTAAGGTTTCAAAGCACATTTAAACAATCCTATGGCAAAAAAAAAAAAAAAAAGTAATTCCATCCAACCTATGACCTAACATCTAATCACAGAGATTTGGTAAAAGACTTATCCAAAATTCACTTCTTGCAGCCCCGCTTGGAAGTAATATTACTACATCCTACCTGAGTCACTGGATGACCCATAACTTTGTTATGAGAAGCTAAGACATCTAAAAAAATTTAATTTAACTTAATACAGAAGAGTTCACAAATGCAAATAAAATTATCAAATGCTACACATTAGTAACCATCTTCGAAAGGACAGCAGTGAAACAAAAATTTCTGCAGTGCCCCCCAACTGGGAGATATCCCGTTTATGACTCTGACCTATATTTTTGGGGCTGTCTGAAGACACATCTACCTGTCAAGATCAATTTTTTGATGTGAACAAAAATCAAGACAAATTAATCAAAAAAAAAGGTGCATCTACAGCCATACACAGCTACACACAAACACGTTCAGTCTGTGTAATTACACAATAGCTGTAACACAACTGCCACTACAGCCAGTTGTGCATTTAAATAATCATATATTGCAGGTGCCTGGAGACAGTCCCCACATCAAATGGTGACAGTGACTGCCCTCACTGCTCCTGGTCAACTTGACTCTCTCCTGAGTTTAACATGTCAACCTCTTACCTTCAAACATGCAGAGATGAGAGAAGGTGGGCAAGAGTGAAAACTTACAGGCAGACATTTAATTTCTCCGTGTCTGAAATGCAACTCCTATTTGAAATAGATTCTCTAAATAATGGATGAAAAATTTTAGAATACTGTAAAATGGCATCACTGCTCTAGCACTTGAATCCTTCAGATGGCTCTCTAAAACTAGTGGAAGCTACTGTTTCAAATTAAGAATTTGCTGTGTTAATGATATATTACGAAAGACATAATACTGTTCTTTCAAATGTTCTTTTTAGAAATGTGAGCATCTGCTGAATCTGCCTTATAACTTAAGGTTTCCAATCACCACTATTCCATATTCTAGTAACAAACATCCTTTTTGTTTACAACCAAATGGCATTAATACTTTGTATTTTCAGTATTTTAATTTTTGCTTGTATCCTAGAGATATATTAAAAGGAAATCTGATTATGCAATACAGCTGTTTGAAATGCTGCATCCATTCATTGTTATTCTGAACAAAAATGTATATTTATTTTGTAAGCATCCTATTATTTTCTAGTGCTTTTAAAATTTATCTTAAAGATGTAAATAAAGATTAATTGAAATGTAGATGCTTCTACACTGTTTTTCTAAAGATTAATAAAATCAATTAAAAAAAAAAGAAAGAAAAAACAAATACATAAATTTAGATGTCCACAACATTTCTAGATATTTTCCATCTGTACATACATCTCATGCACTACAAAAGCCACCAATTATTAATCTTGCCCTCTATTGCCTACTGAAATATTCCGGTTTTCTTCCTTATAACACCCTCAAAGTACCTGGTCATCATTTCTCAAAAAACATATTGGCCTAATCTTGTTTTGGAAGATGTCAGGCAAAAGGCTTACACTTTTTCTGGCAGGCAAGCAGCAGGAACAGTTTAGTTTGCCCGTATCACAGAAAGGGGAGGAAGTTTCTGTTTGAAGAGTTAGAATACCCTGTGCTCTGGGGCAGGGACAAGGCATGTGGAAGTACCTTCTGTATCGGGGAAATGCTTCTTGCCATCCCTGGGTCCATGGAACAACAGCTTTATTTCGCTTTGAAAATTTCATATTTTCACAGCCTTTGTCTGCAATCAGTTCCCTGCCAGGGTCAAAGAAGGGCTTTCCTCTCTCCCCTGGAACTGGGACTCCAGGCTACTGCCCACCATACATTTATGACAGACAATACAACAATACCATGCTAATGTCACATATTTTAATGTACATGAGAAGAAATACTTAAAAATTATTAGGAACTTGTAGACCCTCAGACCCTTCTCTGCACTCTCCAGACTTACAGTATCTCTGCTCACACGGACTGGTGATGAAATTGCCAGCAAAGCACCATGGCAAGAGTGACAGCATAACACAGAATGGGTTGAGTTGGAAGGGACCTTACAGACCATCCAGCTCCTCCTGCTATGGGCAGGGACACCTCCCACCAGATCAGTGTTGACCAAAGCCCCTTCCAGCCTGGTCTTGAACCCCTCCAGGGATGGGGCATCCACAGCTTCTCTGGGCAACCTGTTCCAGGGTGTTACCACCCTCACAGGAGAGAGTTTCTTCCCAAGATCTCATATAAACCTACCCTCTTCCAGTTTAAAGCCATTACTCCCCACCTCTCACCACATGCCTTTGTAAAAGACTAGCAGCTGCTAACCTTCTGCTATCACCTGGCTCAAAGACCAGCATTCCTTTTTCTCCAGCCATCAATGGTAGCAGACAGGGGCACCTGAATGTATGGAATCCATAGAGTCTGAGGGTCTTGGACAGAGGAATGTTGGGGTAGAGATATGCCCATCTCCCTGACTAGTGACATTAGTGCTCCTCTTTCTATCTTACACTGTACTCTCTACCATGGAGTCAAGTCCATCTCCACCTACAGAAGAGATCAGGAGGACCAGGGGTTATGAAGAGGACAGTAAGAGTTAGAGAAAAGGGTCTCCATTCACAATGAGCCCTTCTCCAAGAAGTTTAATAGTACCATAGGACTTGGTGGTGATGCAAAGCTTCTCCTGATGTCAGTGCACTAGAAGACTGTAAAAGCATTTCATGCTGGGCAGAGACAAATGATCCTACTGTGCAATGCTACAAAGGAGAACAAGACCTGCAAAAGAAACCACCAATGGATGTCAAGCTGCAGGGATAGGACTGTGAAACTACCCTGAACTGGGGCTGGGATTTGTCTCTTACTGGTTAGTCAGAGAATAGGAAGCCTTGGACCGAGGGCTAGAAAAGACTGAGGTGGGATGAGGAGTTGGGAAATGGAAAGCTGTCAGTCAGGGTGATGGAGGCAATGAGACAACAACAGATTGAGGTGCTAGGAGAAACAAGACAAAAAGACCTACCAAAGACAGTGGAGAAAAAAAGAAATGCTTGAAGATCCCAGTAAAGAGGGACTGAAAACTACTGAGAACAAGGAAAAAACCAAAGCAACAACAAAAAACCCGCATGCAGAACCAGACAAAGGGAAGAGTGGAAGTCAGTTCAGAAGGAACAACAGAAGATGAGCAAGGAAAACCAGAAGTAGGACCAGATAGACAAACAGACTGTGCACTAAATACATAGGAACTCTCTAGAAAGTTCACCATAGACTGGTGAGAAGAGAGCCCTGCTCTCCTGGGGCAAGTGTGGGGCTGGCCACAAAGCTCTGAGGGGACCAGAGCAATGCTCCAGCTTACACTGCATCACAACATAAAAAACTGTGCAAATTCAAATAGAGCAGACAGCCTTGTTTCTGAGAATTAGCAATCCTATTTTGCAACTTTAAACTTAAAATATTTTAAAGTTTTGTGTGGTTTATCTTTCTTTGGCCATTTTATTGTAAAACAGAAAAGTACTAACAGTAAAGAGAGCATTATGGCGTCAGATGGTGAGCAGGAGCTGCAGCCTCTATCAAACAACACACAGCTATTAATTCATTTGAGGGTTATCCTTATTATTTCTCATCACAATAATATTAAATAAGCTGTGCACGTACAGTGATGGAAAACAGATTTCACAGTTTCTATCAACAGTGCTGTATTTGTTATAAGTTTGAATTTTTATTTGAAGTTTCCTGAGCTGCTTTGTTAGCAAGTAGTTGATCTCAATTTTAAGTTGACACCAAAGCAGAGCAGATTAACTCGGAAACGATGCCCAAAGCTTGAAGTGCTGCTGGATCATTTGTCCTTATTGAATGAAGGCAGACTTCTGCATTATATTACATGCTGCTACTGGTGCCACAGTTTTAAATATTGTTCTTTTCATCACTCTTTGTCAACTATCCTACATACAGAGGATTTTTTAATGAAATAAATATTCCTGCATGGTGAATGTCAGAATTGAGAGAAAAGTCCTGAAAAGCCAGCTTATAAATGAAATTCTGATTTCAGTAAATTCATTCTTCTCAGATAGCTACAGTTCCAGAATAAATTATCATCTCTAATATCGTTACCTGAATACAGCAAACCAGTACTGTAAAGGGCCTTGGCACTGAATGATGATAGGCATCAGAGGCTTAATGTTTAATTACCGAACAGAGTTTTCTGGAGAGTTAAGTGCTAATATCGTTCACTTGCTGCTGTTGGCTACATGGCAGAATATTGTGGTTGTTAGGATCTGTCAAGGAGAAGTGATTCATAAACTTTGCTGCATGCTACTCACAGGCACAGCTGGTGGGAATAAGAAATGGACAGCTATTTATGGCAGTAAATCCAAATGGGAAACGTCTGACTTAAAGCATACATGAAAAATAAACAGAAAGTCTAAATGAGAAGAGGAATATGCATTCCTATACATTGTGAAGCAGAGCAAACAAATTAGTTACTGATATATCCCTTATATGTGTATGTTTCAGGGGCTAAAAGTAATCTCTGAATCACAAGTGTTATTATGAATAAACTAATTCTCATGTTAATTAATGGAAGTACCCTCCCTGCTCAACAAAGAGAGCGAAGCAAGCTGGGCTTGGTATCTTAATTTAATACCCTCTCCATGTAAAAGTATGCAGCAAGGGGACAAAAGAAGGGAGGGATTGAAGAAGATTCAGATGTCAAATTTTCGGTTTGCTGCAAATAGTAGGAACGCTCAGTTCATCGAGGAACTGAAGACAAGAACATCCCTGTAAGTGCTCACAAGGGCTGATAATTCCAGGGACCCACTATAAATGGTTTCATGGGGAACAGGTGTAGGTGACTGATTCACAGATCCAACGTGATTCTTTTCTCCCCAGCCTGTTCTTTTGTTCCAAACCATTGAGCAGGCTGGAATACAGCGAGTTAAAAATACACACACGACAATATATCAAGAGCAAAATATACATCTGAGCATTTTTCTCACTTTGTCCAAAAAAAGCTACCAATAGAGAATGCAAGAGCACTGCGAGCATTTCTGCAGGCACTGCATCTATCAGGCTGCTGCTCCCACCAAAGCAATATTTTCTCCAAATGCAAGCTCTTAGCACTGCAATGGATAACGTTCACTTCCAAAGACAATTTCAAAAGGCAAGAACGTGCAGGTCGCATTCCTAGATACACTGAGCAGAAGTAAGAACAAATGGTCGTTGTGGTGCTAATGAGAAGCCCAATTTCTATGCCAGATGCAGCCTATTTAAAAAAATATAATCTACACCTCTCACTACTGACCTGCTTCTTTGTATGCAGGAGTAGTCACGTACGTGTTTAAGAGCAAAGGAAAAAAGAAACAAATCCTTTTTCATATAGGAGCCTAAATGGAGATTAATTCCTGAAAATCTAAAGCTTGATTTTGGATATTGAATACAAATTTAAATTTGCCTGTCAGAGCTCTGTTCTCTACTCTCATCTATTTCAATCTAATTAATGAAATAATGTTTTGTATAATAAATAACAGGGGAATTAAGCCATAGAGTTAACAGTAAGCATTAAATAATGAATCAATGCAGGTCTTGAAAACAGATAACTTGAAGTTGTTTAGATGCATTAGAATTGATCTTTAAAAATGAAGCAGAACCAGAAGTTGTTTGGGAAAGGTGATCACTCCTATGTTGTACCTGCTGGCAGAAGGCCCTGTGACTCTGACGTGGCTGCAATAGGGAAGAACCAAACTTGTCTACTGATAACTGGAAGACAGAAGAATAAGAAGAGGTGGGAAGAACAAAAAACCAAACAGTGCAGAAAGGCAAAAAAATAGAAACGGTGGAATAATATAGAGTCCTTTTAACAGAGAAAGGACTAGAAAGGGTCATTGTATGTTTCTGACATGTGGTCCAGAAAGCTCAGCAATGAAAATCTGTTTAGACTTACCCATGGAAAGACAAATATGGAGCAGCACCTCCCAGATGGTAGGACAGACTCCAAAGGAGACATTGACAGTGAACCCAAAGCAGAGGTAATCACAAACTCATCTTTCCACAAATATCTGTAAAGCTGCAGCTTTCCGGCTGGTTTAGACAAAGTCCAGCCTGCTGCCAGAAGAGGCAGTTTGGTCCCAGCCTTCCCACCCAGCCTCTCTTCCCTTCTGCTGCCGAGTGACCACCAGTGTAGTCCGAGTCAGACCAGCCTCATCACCCAACTGGACATGAACCTCGCCTCCGGCCTGGTCCCACTGTTGGTGAGAGCACTCTGATGCTCCAGCTGGCCAGGCAGCTCTTGGAGCCGGCACAAAGGAAGAGAGAGTGGCAGCCATGGGATGCCATCAGCCGGGGAACACAACACTTTGGTTGGTGGAAACCAATCATGGAAATGTACCCCAAGGCACAGATCAGCGACGGGATTCCCTGGCCAACAGATGACGAACTCTGGATTGCTGCCAACCTCCACCCGCTCCTGCACCGTGCTTAATGCTTCTCCAGCTGTGGAGGAAGCTGGTGCCAGAAGCCATCAGCTTCTGAACTACACACAAACCTTGTCCCTGGGGGTCAGATGAGTTTTCCTGTCATCTACATGGGTCAGTCCTTTCTTGGGAGTACTGGTGACGATACAGGGCAGGGGTGGTGACAGCAACGCACAGTCCACGGGCAAGTGTGTGCTCTGCCATCCTGCCCCCCTGCCACAGCCGGAGGAAATGGGGTAAGGAGTCTCCAGCCACATGGAGGTGCAGGGAAACACACATGGTGTGAGAGATGAGCTAATTACACGTGCTGTTAATTCACTTGCTCTATTAAGTACTATTTACAGAAGACCTAAGGTCTTAAGTAAACCAAGAAAAAACAAGAAAAGTAATGAAACTACTTAAGTAATTGGGTTTTTTTGTTTAAGTAAAACAAGAAAAAAGTTTTCTGCAGCTCTCCAAAAAAATTCTAAGTCAACTTAATTGTAGTTTTAGGGAGGGGAAAGAACAAAGCCATATTCCACTAAACATTACAGTAAATGCATTTAACACATCTTGAAGGATAAACACTTTTCAGTGACCAAAACATATATATTCATAAACTGCATTGATTACGGCATTTGTACAAGGGGAGAAAATTAATGTCTGGCATAACGGTGCTTTCAGACACATGTGTGTGTGCACACACTGAGTGTCCTATAATTTTACTAGTCCCTGATTGGTTTTGTTTGTAAAGAGTCATATTTTAATTCTGAATTAATATTAGAGAGTATTTTACTGTGTTAGACGAATCTATTTGATAACAGGGTATTATCAATTAAAATTCATAGCATCTGTAAAGTATATATTTTAGTAGTGAAAGAGTTAGATAATAATGTGTGTTTTTGTAAGACCCTAAAGGAAGACTGAAATAGCCTTTGTATATGAACTCCTTTAAAGAACTCTTACAGTACTCTCTTTAAGGTATTATAAGGACTCTTTCAACTTTACAAACCATGGTATTTGGCCAATATTGTGCTGCACTTTAACAGGACTCAGTGGCTGCACTTACAGATTTAACACTGGGGAGCTGTGTATCTCTTTTATGAAAATTAGGCACTTTAGAAACTTTAATGCACTTTAAGAAAAAGGTGTCAGTCTTCTGCAGAAGTGACACAGGTTGGTTCCTTCTCAAGAAGGACATCCAGCTCTGTGAGCTCAGCTGGGGCTGACTGCAGCCATCAGCTCATTCTGAGCCAAGACTTGTGCTGCTAAAGAAAGGCAATATTTTGCCCGTAAGTCTCAGCCACTGGTGAATACTCAAAAGAAAAAGCTCTCAATACAGGCATCATTACTGGGACACTGGGAAATGAAGGCCTTTTAGGAAAGCCTGGCTCTGAGGCTTGCACCTGGAGAGGCTTGTCAGCAGCACCCATACCCTGGATGCATCTACACCAGGTGGTACCACGGTGCCCGGTCGGGCAGGAGCACGGGCAGAGCAGGATGGCAGGATCTGTGCAGACCTACCCTTAATGGATAGATTAAAATCACAGGTGTTAAACTGAAAAAAAGGTAAACATTTTCATAAGTTACACTTCAAAAACTTAGCATCAGATGCTCTTTTTTTTTTTTTCCCTGTGATGATCCTAGGAAAAAATGAGTTGCATGAGCCAATCCAAAATTTTACCTAATGTATGATTCAATTTCCTTCCAAAAAGAAACCTGTTACACATCTGCAATAACAGCAAATAGAGATGATAAAAAGTAGATTTAGTGGTTAATAGTAATTTAAGACCAACAATATAAGTGTTTCTTAAAACCATGTCCACTAACAATACTTAAACTAATGCTGTTCCGCTGTATATTTCTGTTTGGATCTAGGTTATTCCAAAACACATTTAAATAATTTTGAAGCAGAGCAAAACCAGAAAAACATTAGTTTTTGCCTGCAAAATGTACCCCAAAACCACAGGAAAAACCTCTTAGATGTTTTTCACTGAAATTGTGATTTTATAGGAAATCAGCACTGCTTCTTATGGATTTTATAGGAAATCAGCACTGCTCCTGTCCCCCTGCTGTACGGGCACAGACACATTCCTACTATACAAGTGGAGTGATATATTGTTTTTCTTTACTTCAGTAAATAAATTCTAATCATATGGGTGAGTTTTCATGCTCTATGTGAAAGCACAGAGCTGTTCTGTAAAGAAAATAGACAATTAATACACTATGTATCTTTTTGGAACATGGTCATCATGTGTAATGAATATTTGTTTGAAATACTGTATCGTTTTGCAGAATTTTCTCAAAACTCAGTGCAGTTTGAGCAGAGCAGCATGACTGACTGACTGAAAAAAAACCAAAGCCAACAAAAACCCCCTCCAACGAACCCACACCTAAATCTTACCCCCTGCTGTCTCCCAGGAAATTTTGACAGATTCTGAGAGAAACCTGGGACCCGAAGAATTAGAAATTCTTTCCTGCCGGGTTAGCAGGTGTGGGCTATGTCAAATAAATTTATTGCAGCCTGTGCTAATAACGAAAATTATAGAAAACCTAGATGAAAGTGCTCTGCATCCAGCTAATTTGAAGCTACCTTATGAGACAATAACAAGCTTCTAACAGTTTTTCCCTTTTTTAAAATACACTAATTATGCTTAATGTTCCCTGTCGCATTAGCTTTCATGGTAATTATATTTCAAAACTTTTGCAATTAGGGTACAGTTAATATTGTGGAATATTGCAATTATTTTTCATTGTGACACCTCTATTGAAAACCGGTGGCATAATGATCACATTGTTCAACTAAATCAGAACTGTAGAAATATGGCAAATGAACCAATTATACATTATTATTTCTAATTACAGATAATGCCCTTTTCCTTGCTTTGTCCAGAAGAATTTCTCAAACACCCTGAGTCTTCCCGTTTTTTTAAAAAAAACAACTAACCGATTTCTCCACCTTCATTTTTTTCATCACCTACTGATGTATATGTACAGTATATATATATACTGCACTTTGTAGCCCAGGTGAGCACAGACACGTGTGTACAGGTACACCACCAGAGCCAGACTCAATGTACGGTTGACACAGGTTCAGTCAATGCTTGCTATAAATGTAAACACCACTAAGCTGCCCTCACTCTGGGTAAAGATTTTACTTGTTGGCTGATCCTCAGAGGTAACTTCAAATGCACTCAGCACCTTTTCTAATTTAGTCCTGTATTACCCCAAAGGACATTGCCTTATTTCTGTTCAAGCTTCCTCTTAAATAAACCCCAGGTCTTTGGCTCTCTTTCCTTAAGCCTCTCGCTCACCTTTCTATCGCTAAACCCAGATTTACAGCCTCGATTCTATGTTTATTGATAAGCTCAAGTACTTGATAAATGACAACAGCAGAAATTTTTAAGAACTAATGTATATGATTGTTAAAATGTGATGTGTGCTCCCAGGTTTTGAAGAGGCTGTTTGGAATTAAGCTGTCCTATAATCTGCTAAAACAGAACACTTACACAAAAGTGCACTGAGAAACAAAGTGGAGGAGCCAGAAAGCAACTGGTAAAACAGAACCTGACAGGTAACAGGAGAAAGTCTAAGCATTTTCAATACTTTAGCAATCCGGAGAAAAATTAGCATTTACCAACATTTACATTCTTCATATGGAATTTTAATCAAAGCTCACTTAATTAAGTTTTCATTTAAATTACAATAAACCAGTGATAAATAAATCAATGCTCAAATCACTGACTTCAAACAGAGAAGACCTTTACCAAAAACACTGGCTTGCCAAACCCACCATCTGTACATTTCCGAGCTACCAGCCTAATGAACTTCAAGGTTATGTTACCAAGTGGAAGACAGAATTTCTAGCCAGCCTCAGACAACAGAAATAAAACCTGTATATGTTGTCACACCATGAAAAAAATCTGGCAGTAAGTTTAAATGACTCCTTATTACCCTCAGTAAAGAACAATATAAGATTAAAGGAGAACTCTAAAGACAATTTAAGGCAGAAATCGGAAAATTGCAAATCTCATCTTATTCAATATTGAGGAGTAAGGTTCTTTAAGAGTAAAGCACTTTTTGTTAACCTGAACGAGCACATTTTTAAAATGAACTATAACTCTATCTCCTCTGACCCTCTGAAACTCTAAAAGCTGATCTGAGTGATTAAATGACAGCTGAAGTCCTGAGAAATCTGGCACAGAATATAATTTTAAAGAGCGCCTCAAAGTCCTGCCATCACTAATGTCTCAGTCATCACCCACCTTTCCATCATTTCTTGGCATGTATTAATTGATTTTTTTTTTTTTAATGTGTCTTTGTTTTTCTGGACATAGTATTTTTCATGCATTTTTTGTTTCCATTAGCTTAGATGTACAGTCTCCACCATCTGCTGAGCACTGACAAAATCCAGGAGAAGTAAACTGAGTGTGTTTCCCCCACTCCGGGTATCACACTGCTTTGGTACTGGTATCTGTGGGAAGGAGAGTGGGACTCACAGGGGGTAGGTGCATATGTATATATGCATGTGCGATATGAAAATCACCTAAAAACTATAAAAGTCTCCAAGCTGGATACGGGCAATAATCAAACACCTCTAGCAATGTAAGTATCTATTTAATAATATGTGCTGAAATATTTCTAATAGCAAATTAGTATAATAGCCTTGAAACAATTTAACAATGGGGTTATAAATAGTGGTTAGTAGTTTAACAACAGAGATTGAATTGTTTTCCTCATTAAAAAAATAGTAAGGATTCAAAATAAGTGCTTTTTTTTCCTAAGCTAATGGCCACATACAAGATCAGTACTATAAAGTCCATCATATTTGAGAATAAACTCGTCTTCAAAGACTCCTCAAACATATTCTTAACTGGCAAATTCAACAGTGAGAACATTTTAACACAGTAACCGTTGTACAGGACATTTAATTTTTTACATTTTCTTTTGTTTACATTTACATTTTCTACAGAATAATTCTGTCAAATCCTTTCAAATTTTTCTATTACATTTTAGATAAAAATGGTAATGTTTTTAATTATTGAGGGTAATAAGGGGATAAGGTAATGATCCCCTTAAAAAGCAAGGGCTGTAAGATTTTGAAGATTTACGAAACAAAGACAATACTTATGTGTAGTTATTTAATTGCCAGTTCATCCCCTGCATGATCACGTCTATTGGATCAATTTTCTGGAGCAGTGAAGCATGTAAGCACAGGTGTTAATTACCCTGTTCTTTCTAATGATCATTTTTTCTATTGGACAATAATGTTTGCTTTACTGACAGCTGTCAGAATATTCTATTAAGATCTCCAGAGGATACAAAATGTAAACTTCACCATGTGACATGCTGGGGAATGTAATATTTGAGCACAGTGATGCTCATCCAAAATGTGAGAGTAAATTTCATTTGTGAAATTCCATTAATTTCACGGAGTAAACTTGGATATTCCAATTCAATTAGAAATCGAGTTATTTTCGTTGCATTTATTACACGTTTTTTTAAACTTTTTTTTTTAATCAGATGTGTGTTGTGTTTATAAGTGGATAAGCAATTTTATTTCCTGAAATCTTTACTATATGGTTTTAATTATATGTAAATTCCTGATGAATTGATTAGTCCAATAATGCCTATGTGAGGCGTAACAATTCTCCCTAATGACATAGCAGAGCTAAATGTCGCTCTGAGTCACTGATATTTAAGTACTCCCAAAGTGAGTACCAATGGCTTTTTTTGAGCTCCTCCAGTAGTCAAAAAAGCAACCTAACTTTATTATTATTAAAAGCAACAGCATTATGTGTCTTTCACTTGTCTCATCTTTGTCACAACTCAACTTTTTCTTTTTTTCCTGGCGATTCAATTTTTATCTGTATCGAATCTCAAATGTCTCATGAAAAGGAGTTAACAGAGACAAATATAAGTGCAGGAACCTGAAGTTTGATTCTATATTCAAAAACTTATTCACAATACTGTCTCTATGCCTTCACTAAATATAGACTGTTTGCAGTGGACCAGCTGATAAATAACTATTATTTTAACCTTGATTATCTATTCTTTTTAAAAAATCCTGTAAGCATGTTTTTAACACTTTCAGCTAAAGAACTGTGGCGTAAAAAATTCTACAAAAATCCTAATGTTTCCATCAAGACAGCATAAAAACTATCCATATTCTGATACGGATTACTTGTATCAGGAGTTTTAATATCATTACTTCAAATTGCTTCGCAATGAAGATTCAGCGATAGAGAACATTATTTTGTTGTTTTACATTTTGTATCTGTGAAACAGAGATTGCCAGATGAAAAAGTGCTAAAAGTAGCAGTAGGCACTGAGTTAGTGGCTCAAACAAGATTTAAGAAAAAATAAAGCAGGAAACGAGCCTCCTTATTTGAATTTTGATGAATAGGGCAGACAAGGAATCATTAGAGAGTCTTTAACCACCATCTAATAACACAGATTAATGAAAAGCAGCTGGGAGAACACTAAGAAAAACACTAGAATTTTATGAAGCCTGTTAGAGCAGACCACAGATTTGTGCCACAGGTTGTCCGTGTTTGAGCAATTTGCCATACGTCTGCGCTGAGCATTCTCCATTGCCAGGAAGTTTACTCATGAGAACATTAAGCAGCATTCACATATTCATAGAATCACAGGTTACAGCTGGAAGAGACCTTAAAGATCATCGAGTTCCAACCCCTCTGCCATGGGCAGGGACACCTCCCACTAAACCAGGCCATTCAAAGCCCCATCCAGCCTGGCCTTGAACGCTTCCAGGGATGGGGCATCCACAGCTTTTCTGGGCAACCTCGGTCAGTGTCTCACCTCCCTCACTGTAAGGAATTTCTTCCTAATATCTAATCTAAATCTACCCTCTTTCAGTTTAAAATTGTTACCTCTCATCCTATGGCTCCACTCCCTGATCTAGAGTCTCTCCCCAGCTTTCCTGTAGCCCCCTTGAGGTTCTAAGGGACTATAAGGTCTCCCCAGAGCTTTCTCCAGACTCCCAACTCCCTCCGCGTGTCTTCATATTTTTCATATACTATTCAATAAGCAATGTCTCATATCTTCAATAGATTTCAAAATGCAAACTGAAGGTAGAGAAAGGATCAAATTGTATGAAAATATGTATGTACTTTCATACAGAACTTGCTAATTTCTATAGGAACACAGTGGCTTTCTCATTAAATTACCTGAGAGGATTTTTTTGAGAACTAGAAATAATTAAATTTTTGTACACACTGAAACCTAATGGCGATATTTCTGTGGATCCTTTTAATGTTTTTAATATAAATCAGTGTGCTAGAGCATTAATTCCTGAAAAGAACCAATTGCAATGTATTTTTTTTTGTCAAATTAACCTAATAGATTAGTTATTAAAAAACAGTTCAAAATTAAGACTCCCAGAAAGATGGCTAAAAAAACCCCTAAAACCAATGAAAACCCCAAACAAAACCACATCTGTCCCCCCCATCCAACCAACCAAAACCCAACCAGTGAGAGAAGCAACATCAAACCAGTGATCCAGGAACTGAATTTGGGCCTGCAAACCCCTTAGGAATTTGAAAATTTGAATTGAATCTGCCTGTCGTATAAAGAAAATACCATTCTACAAACCAACCTATACTATCCTATGAAAAAACTGTACTAAGAGTACTAATTTCCTGAAGGAAATTTTAAATGTTAAATATTAAGAAGTTGCTCTCATCTGAACTAAGCTTGACTGAACAGTTTAACTTCTGTGTTCCCCAGAACATTCAGCTGCACCGTTGGGGTTCTGGGTCTCAACGAGCAATTGCTGTAGCTCCCCAGAATAAACCTGCCATGATAAAGAGCTGTGAAACAGTACCAGTTGCTTTCTGACAGCAGGATATTAATGGAAATTGTTCCAAAAAAAGAAAATGAAACAAGACTCTCTAATGCATTTGCGTTTCTGGCATGATCTCAGAGGAATTGAAGAATGAAGACTGTGGAATCTTTCCAGCTGTCAACAATAAAAAAGAAAAGAAAGAAAAAGAAAGATATTGAGAAGAAATGGTGTGTGGTTGGAAATACAAGTGAATAAATAAGTTTTGTGGGCATCTATATTCTTCTGAATGACAATTTCTAGTGATTTGTATTATATAACTTTTTTTTTTTTCTGTAAATGATTTGGGAGACACGGCTGAGCTACCTGTGTAGATGGATTGAGCTTCAGTTGCTGACAGCATGCTTTTAAAAGTTTGGTTCCTAGCCAGTCTCTTGAGTCTTTTCCTCAGATGAGTTTTGTAAGTGCAGTCCCTCACCAGCCTTTCTGCATTACCAGAACCACCAATTCTCTGTCTGTTCATGCACACTGGTCTCCATAATCTTATCAGGCTTTCAAGTCACAGTCTGAAATTGGAAAGTTTTGAAAGTCTTGAAAATTCCTCCTTTCCTTCAAGGCAGGCTGTTTTTCCCTGCGCCCTCTTCTCCAGCAGCATAAAGCACTCACAAATATAATTGACTAGCCTTACCATGTCTACTAAATTCATGAATTTCATAATAAAGAGCTATTTTTAGCTGGTTTCTGCCCAGTGTCTGCTTCAGACCGCAAGAGGACAAACTATTCATGAAGTAAATTTTATTACATTTTGAACTGGAAAAGATAGCGGAGGAAGGGAGAAAAGATTTGAAAAATGCAGAAACTTCCAATTAAAAGAATAATTATTTCGTTTTTGAAATGCTGAACCATTTTATTGGGAAGATTTTTAAGCAAATATTTTCACCTTTCATTTTAAGGATTTGCTTCTGTTGTTTTTATTGTAATCTCCACTGAAAGAAAGTTAAAAGGTTAGAACTTGAAATGGAAAAAACCAAACCCACATTTTGATTTAGATTGAATGAATTCATATTATTCCTCCTAACCAAATTTGCAAATTGAAGAAGTCCAAATTTCTGCTTTCATTCCACATAAGCCTTACCAGTTGCTTTTGTTTGTTTTGCCTCCACATTAGTCCCTTTTGCTTTTGTAGCAAGTTTTCAGCTACTCTGGAAATGAAGGTGCCAGGAGTTGATGAAACCTGCCTTGCAGGGTCACTAAGGATTTATATGCACTCCCAAACCATCCTAGTCACAGTTCTCATTCTCACCACTTGATAGAATAATTGAAAGCCATCACTTACCACTTGAGCTCTAACTCCCCAAGTCCCTTTCTCTTGACTTTGTAAAACTGTGTTTTCAGACACCTGGAGCTCACACACTTAAGAAGATTTTACATCTTTTATATTTGCTAGTCCCTATATTGATAGATTTGCGTAAAGTGAAACAATTATCCACCTGTTTGTGGGAACAAATATTAACAGGCATGCTCAAACACATGTTTTGTTAGGCAGAACATTTCACACTTCATTACAGGGTGTATTAACTGAGAAGTGCGCTTGGTGTTTGGTATGCAAAAAGTGATTTGTAAAACCTAAAATAATTTCCATGGCCCATACAGTACAGATTTCATTAATCCACTGTGCAATATTACATTAAAGCCCAGATTTCTCAGTTCTCCCCAAATCATGTGAACCAGCAGCTGGGAATTCCCATTTTATGATTCCTAATAACTGTCCTCCAGATTTAGAGACTCAAGACCAAGAAGGATGTTTCCAAATAACTGGGTTGTAAATCTTTTCCTTACGGAGTGCTGAAACAATACTGAACTTTCCTCTTGTTGTAACAAATGGGAGTTTTGGGGCATGGCAGTTCAGAGTAAGCCAGTCCCTCTTTGGTAGATTTTGAAAGATTTAGCAGCAGAGAAAGACTCCCTGGCTTTTAGGGTTTTGGTATATATAGGCTTCTATACCCACACATTGCTTTTTAACATTTATAAAAGATCACAGTCATTTTCCACAGCGTTCTAGTTATTGCTCCCGAATTAACAGAGCATCACGGACAAGAAGCCTTCTCAAAACAATACAACTTCTACAGCAAGTTGCCAATTCTCTTTCCTTTACTATTTTTTTTCAGATCCCAGATATACAAGATAAGTACCAGCTATCACTATAACCATAAAGATGCTGTTATGTTTCTGCTTCTTTGTACGCATTTATTTATTTATTGCACAAATCATTAGACCTGACCTGAGTAAACAGAGTGAAAAGCTCGATTACTGAAAATCACACTGTTATAGCCCTATGACATCCAACAGAAATGCATTAAATAGAAAAGAACTATTGTAAAGGAGCAACATGTAAGGCAATACCTTGGTGGGATGAGGCAGGGGCTGAAGGAGAGCTGAATGACAAACAGCACCCTGCCTAGATGGAAAAGGTCACTGCCATAAAAGCAACCTAGGGAACTGGGAGCAAGTGCAGCATCGCTACAGATGGGAAGAAAGAGCAGAATCCAAACAAATGGAACAGAGCGAAAGATGCAATTTCATTCACGTGTGAATGCCACAGATTGAGCTGTGGAAACATTTGGGGAGCTGACAAAATGGAACAGGATTCCCTCTATGCTTTGATGTCAAGATATCTGAAAAAGTAAACATTTCCTCAGTCCAGTAATTAAGTTTTACAAGCATTCAAAATCCTCAGCTTTTCTGTGTAAGAAATTGCATACATTTGCAACGCAATAAGGAAGGCAGTATTATTTGGTTGATTAGCTTATACGATAAAAACACCACCTCATCTGCAGTTTTAGTACGTAAATGTTACAAAAAACATCAGAATTACAAGCGACAAACAAACTGTTCAGTTCAAGACTTTCACTCAAACTCTTTCAGCTCCTGAAACTCCAACTGGTACTGGCTACTACTGGAGAGCAGTGTAAGCCAGTTCTCCAGAGGCAAGATCAGGACAGACAGGATGCACGTACAGCACATCCCCACAGACCATCTCCAGAATGAAATGCCACGCTCGGTTCTGAACGCGTCCCACCATCAAAGGCTCTCAACATTTACCTCCCCTCCCACTATAAACCCATGGTGTGCACCCCCCTCACGCTCTCTCTTCAGGAAACTTTTCTAAATCTCCACCAAAAGAAAGCAGCTTTTTAATGGAGGAACCACATACTTTCATTACATTCCCACTGTAACAGTGGCTGCACAAGGCTGCTGCTAGAGTTGAAATTGTAAGAAAGACAAAATCCTGGTCTACAAAAGCATCCATCAGCAAAAGCCAGCAGAAAACGCAGTGATGCAAGCAAAGAAATTTTCTTTACAATATGGCTTTATCCATTTGAGGAATTGGATCAGGAAGCAGGAGGAGAGCACATTTTGCTTGGGTGAGCTGTGTTTTCAGTGGAGGCTTTTGTCAATAAAGCTCTGTGTGAAAACCTTTTTTGTGTACAGACGCCCAGAGGGCAACAGGGCTGTTTCAGGTAAACAGAAAAGGAAAAATATTCAGAATATAATGATGGAAGTTCAGATTTCTTTCTGTTTGTGCTGAAGGGATATAAAAGATGTGCATGGGAGAACTATCAGGCAAAGAGGCAGACATGAATGGGGAAAAAAAAATTGAGAATAATTAATAACCACTGAGCAGTTTCTACAAGCGATGTGGTGAGTTCTTCATCCCTTGCAGTTTTCGAGTAAGACTGAACATCTTCTAAATTAAAAAAGTCCTAATTTCTATTGATTAAGTCATGCTTTATATGATGATAAACTTAGTTTCTAGAGATGTTAATGTGATCGATAGATGACATATGTCTCCAGATTTGCCTGATAAGATACAAATATTTATAAGCATATTAGAAATAAGTGTTATATAACTGTAAATCTATTGAAGTATTTCTATAACCAGGAATAATAAGTAAGCACTAGATAAATGAATAATGTATCATCTAAATAAAGCAGAAGTGGATAGCTTTGTCTTAAAAGTCACAAAATAGGAGAAGATACTGAATCAGAGGAAAAGGCATCTCCTTGCCTTCAAGTAGTTGTAACAGCACTTAGACTTATAGGGAGGAAGAATTCAACTATTAACATTTTAATTATTACAAAACCAACCAACCACACAGAAACCAAGCCACAGGAACTTCCTGTGCACGACTATTGCAAAGAATTCTGAAAAAAAATTATCCTAAATTTTAGGTTCTCAATTTTATAATCTGTGAAGTGCATGTGGCTTACATATGCTTCACTCTTTACTTTGAGTCAGCTACAAAATTGTGTTGGTGACAGTTAAAAGCATGGAATGTTTTCTAAATATTACATTTCCATGTAAACAGCTGCAGCATCCACTACGGAAGCTGTCAGGACTATGCCACTGACGATGGAAAAGGAGGTGTAGCCCAGAAGATTCAAAACACTGTATCAGAAGACAAAATCCTTAGAGAGCCTGAGAAATTCTTTCTATAGAGCACAACTTACAGCAGGGACCATCAGCGATGAAAATTTAAGGTTTTTCTACACACAAAGGAAAACCACAGAAACAGCATCTGGACTCAGCATATGAAAGAAAAGGAAAAAAAAAACCCACAACATAAAAAAAAAAAGTTATTCTGCTTGTAATTGTAATATCCCTAATGCCTTTCAGTTCTAAAGCAATATACCAGGTCTAGGCACCCATTTTCTTGGCACAACGGCATACAGCAATAATATGTAGCCTTTACATTTCAAATGCATGACATTTTATTGGTGATCTCAAACCAGCTGCTAAGAGACAAAATAAGGATTGGTAATGAAAAAAACCAGGGCCTGACTGGGCAGAGTAACTAAGTTGTTTCCCAGCCACTGTGGTAGATATCGGAAAAGAGTAACATTCTGGAGAAATGGAACCTTGGGAAGTTGGTACCACAGCTGCTTTCCTGGGTTGCTTTTATTACTATAGAGGCTGCCAGTTCAACGCTGCCATTACAAGCCTCAAAACTAAAATGATGTAAAAGCAGCTAAGAAAAATCTCTGCAGCTCTCAAAACCATGGTAAGCTTAAGAAAAATACGGAAGCAACAGAATTAGAATGTGTTCTCAATTCTACAGCTCTTTGTAATGCATTATCATTTTTATTACCCTAGAACCTTCTGCTACAATTCTGAATTCATGAATTAATAAATACAATGTTTCTGCAATATCTTAATATCTAGAATCATGTCTTCTGGCTGAAATTCAGACATCTGCCAGCATTGTCAACATATGCTACACGGATTAGGAGCAGCAATAATATCAGTAATAGTTGCAGCATCATGGAGATAATACTTAAGAAAAAGTACACCCTTCAATTTCAATGGGGAAAAACAGTTCATGCTGTTCCCTCCATTTCTAATTCCAGTCCAAAGCTCGAAAATTAGCCCTAGTGCTCAAGAGATGCAACAGAATTAGAATGTGACTGGCCGTTAAGGATTTAGAGAATTTAAGTATTAAAAACAAAATGGGGGGAAAGTATCTAATTAAGTATCTCGCTACTAATTTCATTCACTGTTTAAAACAATATGCATAGAAAGAGATTATGTCTTTAAACCCCAAAGCTAGGACCCACACTTCACAGCACAAACACTAGAAACCAGGAGGTCTCTTTCTATTCAGTCTTATCATCTGTAATAGAGGAATCTTGATTGGACATTGTCACCTGCTGAAGAGAAGTCTTTGAGAAATACTGAGTGTTCTATGCTCTTCAGCTACATTAAGCATTAAGGAAAGGATTCTTCAAATTAGCATTACTTTCTTATACTTCTGGGGCAGCACGTAACAGCCATGGGTGCCAACCTAGGGAAAAAGCCTATAGTGCTGAAATTCTCAATAACAACAACGGTGGATCCAGAAACAAACATACATACTTTCCTCTAAGTTTGGAAATAGACATCAATCTGCAACTCTTTATTTGCATTGTTGTAAAATGTCATCAGGAAAAAAAGAATTGCTTATAGTATTTCCCTGTGAATATATTGAATAGGAAGCATGTTTCTCAGCATAATTGAGGGCTGCCTTTAGGAGGCAGACACAAGCATAATTTAGAAGAAACAGCAGTGGAACTTTAACAGTTCCTCTAGCAACCCAGCAACTGGGTAACATGCTGGACCAGCTATGCATGCCTACATATTCTTATCTACAGTTTAAACCCATGTCTTTCTGGCAATAAGATGAAGGTGCAACCCACTGACATATCCAAACTCTTTTATTTAGTCTCTTCAGTGAGCCAAAGTCAATCCTTTATGAAGGAAAAAAAACCAAAACCCACAGTTATGGATTCTAGATTTTTGTTGTTGTTGGTTTATTTTCTATCATGTAAGCTGGCAGATATAGAAACCACTTTCTCCATTTGGTAGGGGGTGATACTTAATCATCTGAAGGATATGTAATTATTTTTCGGTAGGATTAATTTATTTCTTATAGATCACTATCTTCTGTATGGGTTTGCATTATACACTAGAAACTGGAAATATCTGTTTATTTGATACCAGATTGTAGAGGGTTATAAAACACACTTCCAAGGACTCCCAGTAGAGAATCTCAAATAAGACCTGCAGCTACAGTGCATTAATGAAAATTCTGGCTTCGTTCAGGAAAATAAAATAAATTACATTCTAGATTAAACCGCAAGGAGATAGTGGTAATTATACATTAATAACTATGAAATCCTATAGACAGGTAATATCAGTTAAATGCAGGAGATCCTTTCAGATATTTATACTGAACATAACAAATATTGATATTATACATACTAAATTAACACAAACTACAGCCACAAGCATACAGAATCTTATTCTTTTTTTTTCAACTCTATCTCACAGGTAACACTAAACAGTAACAATTATTTTACTCAAGCCAACCTATTTCTCCATTCCTCTCTCCTCGCTGCCAAGAACTGCTTGTGAAAAAAATCAAAGCAAACCCCATCTTCAAAGCAGCGTCCAACCTATTCTGTGGGCAAATATTGTTTGCTGAGCCAAGTGCTCTGTGTTACTGTCTCTGAGCCAGACACACATGATAACACTGAGTCCTGGTCTCAGCTGGGATAGAGTTAATTTTATTTCTAGGGGCTGCGGTGCTTCAGGTTTGGTATGAAAGGAATGTCAATTCATATTGTTTTAGCTTTTGCCAGGTGATGTTTATATTAGTCAAGGACTTTTTTCAGCTTCCCGTAGAAGCTGAGAGGGAACACGGACAGAACAAGTTGGCCAAGGGAACAGTCCATATCATAGACATCACAGTATATAAATGGGGGTTGGCTGGGGGTGGGAATCTGCACTCACTACTCGGGACGGGCTGGGCAACCAATTCATCAGCTTAATACAACTTATGTTGTATTACTTTATTTTGTATATTATTTAACCGTTATTATTATTGTGGTTTTGTTCTATTGAACTGTCTGTATCTCAACCCAAAAGGTGTGGGTTTTTTTTCCCCTTTCCCCTCCTTTTCTACCTTTTCTTTCCCACCTTCTGGGGAGGGGGGCTTGAATCGGGCGAGTGGCTGCATGGTCCTGGCCACCAGCTGGGGTTAAACCACCACACACTGAAAAACTGCACATGATCTCCCTTTCAGTTAAACTTCAGTAACTTATTGGGAATTTTGACAATATTTAATGCACAGTCTAGAACTTTCCCAAAACCAAAATACTGTGACAATAATTCTGCATCTACTTTCTAATTGTTAGAATAGTTGAAGATAAGGAATGTATCCAATTACAGATCCATTATATCAAAAACTATTGTGCCAGAAGGTATACCTGAGGTGTTTTACTCAAAAATCAAACAAACACAAAGACAAAAAGTTTTTCTGCTGAGATCCCAAAACTGGGTTTAATAGGAATATATCTTACATAAAAAAAAAAGCTGCTGGCAACAAAACTCATCTTTTTTTCTATGTAAGATTGAAAAACAGCCTGTTATGTTATATTATGATTGAAGCCATTAAAATGGCATTCCAAAAAGATGAGCCACCTTATATTACCAGAAAGAAGATAGATACAATATATACAGAAAGAAGAAATAAACCTATTCCTACTCTTATCTGTAAGAAAACATCCTAGAAAATGGTGTGACAGGAACTGACCTTCTTTTAAAAGGGGAAAAAAAAACCCACTAACTTTTCATGGATAAAAGGTCTTATTTCCTTCTATAATATTTGTGGGTTTCAAAATACTATCAGCAGGTGCACCAGATTTCAAAAACCTCTTGTCCTTCATCACTTATAATTGTGCTGCATATTATATTAAGAAATACAAGCAGAGGAATCTAAGTGATGGGAGTTCAATTAAAACCAGCATAATATCTGTTGCATAGAAAATGATTCTGCAACTGAAATCAGGTTGTAATGAGAGAAAAAAGGAATACATTTTCACATATTTTTAATTACATAGAATTTCCTCAAACACGATTTTTAATAATATATTCCATTAGGTTAACATCATATTTAAAGAAAGTGCATTTTCTGATTTCATTTTAAGTCTGATTTTGAGCAATTATTGTGTCATTGTTCTGCAGTAGAAAGGTTGAATTCATTTACGATGTGGTTATGCTAGTTATGATTGATGTCGCTTCTCCAAATGATAAACAATCACCCCGATGATGTAATGTCATTTTAAGAGTGCTATAATCACATTTCTCTCAAACTGGAAGCTCTGATGAGTTCTAACAAAGATTTATTGTAGATTAAAGGCCTTCATAATATCAACAATAGATTGCTCATTTGATGGAAGATTTGATTAGGTAGTTTTTTTAGGCAAATGAGTTTTCCAGAAATATCAACAATGGCTACTGTGAAGGGCACAGTGCAGTGCATGTGGATGACTATCACCACATATCCAAGAGGACTCATCTTAAACTTGTTGAGGAGCTATCCTGTAATTGTAGAGGTTGAAGCAACCATAAGTGTACAATCAGAGAAACAAGTGGACACTTAACTAGATAATGTAATCAGTACAAGACTTTTGCAAACAGTTGGTCTTCAGCATGCATTTTGAAGACCGTGATAGAAACGTTTAAGGAAGAGCCTAGAAAGTGCTAGCAAATATTTATTAACTATCAAAGATTATCTGCAATCGAAGCCTTAAATCTAAATATCTTCAAATCTTCCTTTTAACCCAAACCCAAATTTAAACAAAATGTTTTAATTTACTTGCTCTCTCCTAAATGTCTGGATCTATGTTGCTAAGTTTCCATAGGAACTGAAATAGATTTTTAACAATTTAAAAAAAAATATTAAAAAAACCCCACATTATACCTATTTTCTTATAAACTATCTAAAGGAAACATTGTAAGGACCACTGAAAAAAAAAAGGGTTTACTTAAAAATGCTTACTAGTTTCCAGAGAATGTTGTACTAAGTCCAGGACGCTACAGAACACTCTCAGTGGTGACCAAACAATTATGCATGTGGCTATGCTTAAAAAAAAAACAACCAAAACAGAAAATTCCAGCTATTTCTTATACCCTGAAAATAAGAGTCATTATATGACTGTTTATTTAAGAAGAAAATAGAATATTTTTGGGAAAAAATGTTAACATACAGAATGAATAAATCAGCCATTCATAAACAAATCTAAGCATGCCAAAAAGGCTCCCTGGGTAACTCTACAAGTGTAAAACACAAAGCTTTTAAGGCTATAAAGAAACAGTGACCATTATTCCCAATGACACAAAAGAGCTTTTCCATTCAGTTTTCAGATGTTGTTTTACTGCACCTTCCTTCATTTAGCTTCATTAGAAAAGCCATGCTGGTTCATTTCGTCTCCAACAGCAGCTACAAATACCAAGTACCAGGTATGCAAGTATTCTAAGTGTCTTTTTTTGGGTTCACATTCCCTGACCTTGATTTTCTTCTACTTGTTGCATCTCCCTCCCATTTACATATCCCATTCTCCTTTAAGCCCTAATAATCTGGTTTGATCCACCACACCCTTTAGACAACGTGCTCTGTTTTGTTCTTTATTCCTTCCTTCACCTGTCCATGTTCCCCTGCTCTGAGGAGCAGCACACACACCCCAACAGCTCACTCTGGACTGGTAATGGTCTGTCACTAACCAGTGAGCTAAATCTGCTTTTTCCATGAATATCACTTGGCATTTCCCTGCCCTGAATTTCCTCTGCCATTTTATTACCCTGTTACTTGGTCTCAAAAGGCCCTTTTGTGATTGTTCAGTCTGATCTCCTCCGTAGCACCCTGCCATCACCTGCCTTTCTCACCCCAGAGCTCACCAACTTCTCCAGGTATGTCCCATGAAAGTTCACTGCAGAGCTCCATCTTCTGCTTACCATCTTTCAAATAACTACTTACTATAACTTACTACTTCCTTCTTATCCCATGTTAGTTTAGTTTGCTTAAAAGCAGTTAGTGACAGATTTTGTTGCGACCCTTTTCAAAATACAAAGACAGACCCTTTATCAACTAGACCACCCTTACTCAGACATGGCTGACCCCTACAAAGAACTCTTAAATGTTTCTAAGGCAGGACTACCCATTACAGAAGCTATAATGACTCATCAAAGATTGATTATATCCATTTTTTCCCCTTTTTATTGTTTCTACTGAGTTGTCCATCACAGATTTTGAGGCCTGCAGCTCTCCAGAGCCCCCGAACTTATTTTAAAAAAAAGCCCTCAAAACTGGTATCATATTTTTCACATTCAAACCTCAAGTATCAAGGAAGCAAGCGCAATCTCCGAATTATTATTTCTTTGTGTAATTATATTTTAACATATCTGAGATAGCAATTAGATCATAGGGTTAAAGGATAATTCAGGATGGAAGATACCCCAGGAGGTCCTTAGTTCGGCCTTTTGCCAAGCAAGGGCAGCTCCGAGGTCAGACCAAGAAGCTCAGGATTTTAACCAACCTGTACTGAAAACCTCTAAGGACAGAGACTGCACAGGGTCTCTGGGAAACTTGTTCCAATCCAATACTTAGTGAAAAAAAGTTTTCGTTTATATTGACTCTGACTTCTGCTCCTTGTCTCATCCTCCCACCATGCACCACCAGCCACTGTCTAAAGGGTCCAGCAGTCCCACACCACACAGCATCCCTCTATCACTACAGTAAAGAGCTACCGTGACCAGACCAGAAACCACCTGTATGATACAAACTTACAGTGTTAAGTTAAACAGACAAGAACTGCACAACAGATATCTATGTTATAAAAAATTAAAAAAAAAAAAAAAAAGGCAAAACTAAAGGTCTATAAAAGCCTTCTTTCATTTTGCCTAAAAAAAGATTGCTTCTTTATTTCTCAATTTTTGGCTGTCAAAGTGAAAAGCCAGCATCTGATAATAATAAAAAAACAAAAGAAAAGGAAAGAAACCCCAAAGCACTACAGATTATATGACTGATAGCAGAGCTGCAAATGTTTTAAAACAGTGGTCTGAAAGACAAGAATTAATTTGCTGAAAAATAGCAGTGTCTTAGTTAAATGTGACATTGGGAGTACAGAATCAGACAGATTCTGAAATAAGAACAGACACAGAATGGCAGAAGCAACACACGTTTTTAGACACAGAACGTCAACACCTACATGAGACACTGGACCAAACTATGCAGAACAAAGAGCCAACGTGCCTGCACCTTTCTCTTACAAAATGCATTAAGAAGCAGGAAACCCACCTAGAAAAATGAGTCCCTCTGATGACAAGAATTCAACAGTATTTTTTTCACTACTTATAATACTCCTAAAACTGAAATGCTCTCTACAGTAAAATGAAGGAAAAACATTTATGATGTATGTCATTTGCAAAAAAGGTTTCTTGAAATAAAGCAGTAAGATTTTTGTTTGTCTCGTTTCCATATATGCTCTCAATTTTGTGGTGATGCAAGAATTACACATTTGTAAAAAAAATATGCATAAAACCGGCACAAACATGTCACAAACAAACTCCATATGTTTGCAATTTTCTTACCACTGCTGGAAGCCTGCTGTGGCCCTGAACACGCTCTTAGCAGATATGAATTGGGAGAGAACTCCTCATCAGGATTGGTGTCCATGATTTGATGGGACGTATTGCTGTCTAGCAATGGCATCTGGCAGCTAACTGGTGGAGGATTATGAGAACTGGGCAGCTGAGCAGATGGGAGAAGGCTAGACGAGGATGTAGGTGGAATGGGACGACCTGGGAAAGAGGACACAGGGATCAAAGATCAGCAATGAATGTAATGAAAAAACCCAAACAGCCAAGAAATTGCACTGTAACCATCCATCGTTACACAGGATCACTGCACAGAGAGCAGCAAAATCTCTTCACTGCTACAAACTTCTCCTTTTGTATCACATTCAAGGCACTGGGAGCACCCAATGTTGGGAGCTCATTCCAAAAGTCTTCTGGCAGCACCAGGCTGTAGCTCCTGGTGGAGGGGAGGTTCCCAGGGGAGCAGCAGGGGTTGGAGACCTCCACTCCACAGGACACTGGCATCAGTCCCCCACAGCCCAAAGGGGCCGGGGTGCTGCCCAATGGATGTGTATCAGTTACGGATTTTACCGGGAGAATTTTCACATAAATAGGGTTTTTATTTGGCAAAATGATACCAATAAGAAAGGACCATAATGAGTTGACCCCTGAAATCACAACACATATATGTAACCATCTTGTAAAACAATGGTGATATTCTGATACTAAAATTATTTTTATTTTTACCAGGGAAATTGCTCCAGTACAGAATTCTACTTGAGACATGTAGCAAGAACCATATGAAGGCTACTTCCAACTAAGGTTTGTCCTGCATTGTTGTAGATTAATTCCCAAAACCACCGAAGGATGTGGCAGGAAGCACAGGGGGCAGCACGAATGAAAAGGAATTACTCCACTTGTAGAGATGGACTAAACTGGAACACGGGCCAGTAACTCTAAGCTTTCCTGTACTTTCATTTCTTTCTGCTCTGGTGCTGTAGGGGCAGAATTTCCTGCCTCGCTCACCAGACAGATTAATTTCAACTCTAAAACCTGATCCTTGATGTGTACGATGTACCTCAGTCCCCTGCAATAAGGTATATTTAGTCACTAAACTCGTGGCATCAAATCAATAATAAAATAATTCATAATTATTTATTCTTTGCTTTTGTGAAAGTTACTTTGGTAACTTTCTCTCACTCCATTCGAAACGCACACAGATGAAGCAGGTTTCAGGATTTTGGTTTTTTTTTTTTTTTTTTGCATTGCCTACTAGAATATGACCAGTTATGGGGATGAGAGGAAAAAGAGAAACACACATTCTGATCTCTGGAAGTTTATCTAATGCATTGGAGAAATTGTTCATGAATAATTTATACACAGGAAAATATGACCTCTGTGATACTGCCAAAGTCTGTGAGGCAAAGAAAGATCTGCTGCAAGCTAGATACAAATGTTAAAATGGAGCAAAACTACATAAAATGGTGCATTCTTATTTCCATCATTCTTAAAGAAACAGCAGCGGAGCAAATACACGCTGGCGTTCTCATCAGATACACCTTCATTGTTTGAATCAAGAATCCCTCACTTCACATGAATTACACTCAGGTTTACACCATTAGGTAAGCTTCTAGAACCACCTGTCAAATTCCACAGGAGGAAAGAAAAAATAAAATCATAAAATCAAGAAAATAATGAAAAAAATTCCGGCCATCACATTTAATTTGTATTTGGGGAGCAGCAGTCAACCAAAGGTACTCAGACCTACTCAAAAAGGCACCTTTCACAGCATGGTACCAGTAAATAGCATGAACTACTTTCTTGCCTTCAAAAAGTTTGAAATAAGATAAACACATGAAGATAAGCAAATGACCGTTATGCTTGGGTTTTATTATATTTTTAGCACTGGATAAATTATGATAAGACTAAATGACCAAGTTACAATATGAAATGGGTTTAAGCTAATCCATAGTAACATCCATCTACCATCTTTTATGCTATTCAATATGCACTGAATATTTTCATTGTGGACTTGCATTTGTGAGGAAATAATTCTAATATTGATGACAGGAATAATTACTGTTATTATTCATGATTATGCTATTCTTATGAAATACCACAGTGAATATCCTAAACATTCAAAGGGTAGTGACTGAGCAAAACCAGTTTCTAATTATTTCTTTGCAATGTGTTGGAAACAAGCAGAGAGGCTGAGGTTTGACACACCTCAGACAGGAGTGTGACACCATGCTCATTGTCTGCATTTAATTTTCCCGTATTCTGGCTCTGCTTCAAAATTATGAAGTTAAAACAAGAAGCTTTATGAACTCAAAGTCAGCAAAGTATCATATGGAAATATATTACCGTATTATACAAATTTTAGATGTGTGAGGTTATGAGATGAAGGTAAAAAGATTTTTCCATCTGTGTAAACTGCATATGGTATTTCAGAGAAATTTAGGTACATATATTTTTGCAGAATATATTGAGACAAATAAAAAAACCCCAAGAAATCTTTTTGCCAGGAAAGCTAATCATATTGTTACCTTCATGAAATAATACAGCCCAAATCCCTGAAGACAAAGTAAAATACCTGATTATTAAAGCTTTGTTTGTGGCTTAGAGGAAACGGTAGGTATCTAAATGTTAAAAACTTGCATTATTTTGGTGGGAAGTTGGCTCCTGAGGAAAATTTGTCCACAAGCACATGGTAATTGAAAAACATAGATGTCTGTGAACCATACAACTTAATGTCAATCCATCCCGTGGTTAGATTTCCTAGTAAGCTGCCAAATTTGATTAAAGCTTTTCTTATGTTTGGAGCTTTCTTGATATTTCCATCAAGTTGATTTTGGACAACTATTTAAGTGCCACTACAGCTTTTCCCTCTACAGTAAAGGGGTTCTAGTGGGGTGCCTTCTCTCCATATGGCCATCCACCCCCAGCCCCTGAACCACATGGAATATGTTAAGACACCCAACCTTCTGCAAAATTTGGTGGGGAGTGGAAAAATTACTGAAAAGGAACAGAAAGAGACACTATTAGGTTTTGTTATCTGTAGTACCACAGTTGAGATAATGCTTGTGAAAATACCAAAGAGAATTGAACATATGCAGATAGGACCTCTGTATTTCCCCATGGTGCATGACCAGAAGCAGGGAGAAAAATTGACATAAATAACCGAAATTTAATAATTTTGACACACGAGCAGTCACTGTGAAAATATGTATTACAAAATATCTCCTGAAGAGCTGTTAAGTAACCTTTTACCTGTCATATAGTATAGTGTTACTACCTAACACCACCATATAAAAACCCTAAATGTGTATATATATTTATATAAATATTTCTATATTTAAATATATTTGCACACACACATTTTGATAGATGTACAAAATATCAAAAACCCACATTATTTTAAGAGGTCTAAAGGATCATTCCATATGCCTTAAATAGCCATTTTGCCATTAACTTCTTTGGAGGAAAATCACAACCTGTATGTTGCCATCCCACACTCCCAAGTTATCCATTTCTACATGAAAACTACCTTTGTTCAAAAAGATCTGAATCCTAGAGGTAATAAATACAGATCTTACCTGTAATAGAATTCTCAACCTCATCCCTTCAGGAGAATCTCACTTCTAAGGTTAGCACACGTATAGCAAAAATCCACACAGATTTTTTGACCCCATGCATTTTCAGCACGTCACACTGAGAATTAAATATACCTAAGCAGCGTATCTTTATTAATAAATTTAATTTATGAAGCCATCTTCTTATGTGTAGAGCCTTTTACAAGCAAAATCAAGTTACAATAGCTTTAAATAGCTGCTAATCTTCATAGTCAAGAGGTCATGATGTAACTGTTTTTTATTTCTCTTAGTTAGGCTACCTGCTATGCATGCAGAAAATAAATATAAATGATCTATAATAACTATAGTTAGTTACTTTTATTACTATTAATAAAGTCACTTTTGTGTTTGTTTTACAGCTCTGGTCACAAGGACCAGGTATCAAACACAAAAGAGGCATGCAAGCCAAAAACTCACTGTGCAATCCTCAGCACATTAGACTGCAGAAAGAAGGGAAACTTTAAGATAACTGTTGGGGTTTTTTTGAAACAACCATTCGGACCATGTAGTAGCATTCGATTATTAATGCAGGAAGCTAGGAAAGAAGAAAGTGAAAGGAGATGAGTTGGTTCTACATAACTGATGGCATCAAAACAGAAACTGTAAAACACTCACTTGGCAATTAAGAGTTTGACATTTACTGATTGAAGCTGATATTCATGACACACCAATATAGAGTATAGTGCCCTATATAAAGGAATCCCATAAAATCATGTTAGTGACTTAAGTGATGGACAGTATCATGAACAGCAGTTGCTGCGTTGCTCATATTTACTGACATTATACAAGGCAGGCTGTGCAGAAATGGCATTGGCTGGACATTAACTTGAGATGATGAAAGGGAAGGATCAGATTTTCACCTCCTTTTCCCCCTTACTTCAGGGCACAGGGCTGGAAAGATGCACGGAATTGATACGAGGGAATGGCCAGGACCCTGCTGCCAGGGGACGGACAGACACCCCCTCTCATCCCTCCCCATCCTCCTGATCCAGCACACCACACCTCCTCCCTGCACCTCCACACCAGCCTCACGGAGGCATCTACACTGTCAGCAGCATTAAGTTCACTTTGAAGAGTGAGAAACGTTACTAAATGTGTCAGGAAACAACTAGATAACGTAAGAGGCATGTTTTTGCAGTGCAAAGCACTATAAATTAAGCAGGCAGCTGATGAAGGTGCAATTTTCCTGAGGTATAGCACATTCAGCAGACTCTCCTGTTCCTCCCCAGAATAATTGCTTTCTGCAAGGAAAAAAACCCTGTCCTTCCAATATGTGGGTTTCCAAGGTGTGCAAAGCCCACCTTGCCAATGGGCTGGGCACTGCGCTCGCAAGCAGAGTCATATTTAATAAATTAAGGATATATTGTCATAAGTGGCATCAGGAATATAAATATTTTGCATTTGATGAAATTGCTAGAGTTAACTGACAACAGGAAAAATCATCCACTTTCTGTATAGTAGCAGCATCTATTCTTTTTGTAGCTAAACTGGCATTTGTACTTCAGCGCCCGGGAGGCTGGAGCGGAGCCGCGGTGGGCAAAGCTCTCCTGGGGGTGAGGGTCCCTGTGCTGCCAGCTCAGGGGAGAAGCACAAGACACACCACCCCACAGTCACCTCATCTAGCAAGCACCTAAGCTAATTTATCTGCAAAGAAGATTCTGTTAACCCTCGATTCATCAGAGCACATTTCAAGTTGACAAAACAAAAGCCCAGAACAAAGCGCGAAAGAGAAAAAAAAGGGGGGGGAAATAAATCTAACAATTCGTGATAATTTTCTTCAGCATCAAGTTGCTTTCTGTTGCCTAAATTCCTGATGCGTTTTTTCTCTAAGGCAAACAAGCTTGAAAACAGCAAAAAAGAAAGATACAAATCAGGATTTGGATGACAGTTATCACCAAAGAAAGGTACTTCCAGTGCTTCTGAAGCTCCTATCTCTCTGAAAGCAACAAATGAACAAAACCAGCCAAGCTATGAAAAATGTTTTCCCAGAGTCTATTTCTCTATTTCACAAGAGTCAAAGGAGAAAATAAGGTCTTCCTAAAAGCACGGAGCTGATACTTGTGCACAGACCTGTTTATTGATGTTTTCAGATATTTCTCTGCATCAAAACAGAGAGTCAGGGCAGCTAAGGATAACATTGATGCCATGGTATCATACCAGGGAAAGACAGAAGGTGATTTGAAACAATGGTAAGAAAATGCCAAAAAAGAGATCTAAGCACTCTAAGTCATCACCTGCAATTTACATAAGAATGAACCAGCCAAGACAAACCAGTACTATGGGTTTGTATCTCCCATTTAACAAATCCAGAACCAGAGGAAATGGTCTGAAGCTGCGGCAGGGGAGGTCTAGATTAGATTTTTAGGAAGAATTACTTTACTGAGAGAGTGATCAGGCCCTGGAACAGCCTTCCCAGGGAGGCGGTGGAGTCACCAACCCTGGAGGTATTTCAGAAGTGTGTAGATGTGGCACTTCAGGGCATGCTCTAGTGCCCAAGATTGTTGGGTTGAGTCCTTTGTGTTTGGTGGTGTGTTGGTGTGGCAGTTTTCTGTTGGCGTTTGTTGTTGTTGTATGGTTGGACTTGATGATGTCAAAGGTCCCTTCCAACCATGAAGATACTGCGATTATGTGAAAATGAACAACACTCTACCTGCCCTGCTTAGTTTCTTGAACACTGGTTATGCAAAAAAAGCACAAAATCCAAGGGAGAGAATTAACAGAATGAAGATAATTAAAAAAATAATGATAATTATGTAACTATAGTTTAGGCAAGATTATGGCACAAAAGGCAATTTCTGGGCTTGCCTAAATGAAGGTTTGTATCTTTTGTCAGCATCTCCTCCAAAAGGGGAGCTGTGTGGCACACACAGAGCCTGGCTATGCTGCTTTCACCAATACGCTCCAGATTCTGCTCTGCCAAGTACGAAATGGTGGAGCCATTTGTGGAGTGAGACATCCATGCCTACAGCTATGTTTTTATTGACTGCACGTATGATGGCTTGGCTAGTGACCACCCCATTCCCTGGTGCTGCCCAAGCTACAGACCTTCGGAAGGGCTTCACTTGGGCCCCTGAAGCCTGAGACCTTTTTTCCTTTTTTTTTGGGGTGGGTGAAATGTTGAAAGGCTGGTGTTGCCAGAGAAGCAGGACACACAGCTCCATCACATCCTCAGCACATGCACTCCCGCTGTGTTCAGGGTGAGTGAGAGCATTTCTGTTGCCAAGATCCCCCAAAGACAATACTGAAGCCACCAGCAAGCCATTGTCCATACCCTGTCCTCTTGAGCAGGCCAGGAAACCACCTTTTCTCTCGCCCACCCCCAAGTTTCCTAGAGCCTTTCTGTGAAACATTGAAAAGCAAAGTCAACTTTAAGGGGAACCAAAGGCCCCAGGAAAAGGGCACTGAAGAAATTAACACATACCTGCCAAAATCTCTACCTTTAGGAAAATATGAAACTCAGTATTTAGAATGATCTGATGCAGCATAAAATACAGTTTTGAAGGATTCTTAAATTTCCATTGTACGAGTAAAATAGTGCATTCCTTCAGAAAACATCATCCTAGAACTCATCGCCTTACGTGTATGTATAGCATTTTAACAGTGTAGAAGTTAAAATGTTGTTTAAATAAAGTTATCATAAAACTCAAAGCTACTTTTTCTTAGATACAGTTCATAATTTATATATCCTACACAAGCAATCCTACGGAGGGTGGGAGTAGCTATAAATCAAGAAAATCCCAAACGCAACAAAATAATCCTAGATTTTTTGTGACAGTAATGCATAAAGTCTCATTGTTGTAGTCCTAGTTAAATTTTGCTGACAGGAGAAATTGTTTATAAAGTATTATAAGTGTTAGAAAAACCAAAAACTTTAAAACGACAACCAGTTTCTGTTACCAAAAAAAAAAAAAAAAAAAGAAAAATCCAGTGTTAAAACATATTCATATTTAATATGTTCTTCTTCCCTGTCCTCTGAAGTAGAAGCATTTACTGCACACCCAGAAATACAGTTTGGGAACTATATTAGGAACTGTAATAGGAAAGGGATGAATGAAAAAGAACCATTAAGTCCTGGTCTCTATTTTTTTATTACAGATGCATTCTACAGGCTGCACAAGTTTTGTTATCTTCCTTAAGCCATTTGACCTCTGCATGTGGGTAATATTTCCTGAAGTACTGCACATATGTAATTCTTGAATATGAAAATCGCTGTACCAATACAAGATATTATCCTCACTAATAGAAGAAGAAGACTAACATGGGAATCAATCACTTTGGACTTTCAGTGTTAAAGTAATTTTCCTAAGCAAACCACCTACAAAATATATCAGTTTTATGGAATTTAGATATTAAAAATAAGTAGACAGCCATGACTTAAAAATTATCTAAACCTATTCAGTATGTAAAGGAACAATTTGCTGCTGTCAAAAGCTAATGTCACTTAATTCTTGTCTTGTTAAATCATCTGATGCCCCTTTCTTTTTTAGTTAAACAAAGATAAATAATAAAAACAATTTACAGCTAGAAGATGTTAGGGGTTTGCAGCTGTTCAATGTCTTTTGGGCAGATTAGATTCTGTAATGAGAAGTTATAAGCATCATTTTATAAAAGCTGTTGCTGTCTTGGGAAAAACATCAGTGAGTAAGATTAGAAAACCCTTTTCCTTCATGAACCTATTACAGTAGTGAGCTGATTACTTGGCATATGTTTGATACCTTCATAGCTGGAAAACAGTAATTTGTTTCAGTGATTTTTTCCCATCACTCATAAAGTCAAAACGTATTCTCTAACCTTACCATACCTCTGATTTAGCCAGTAAAATCATAGCAAGAAGAAAAAGACAAATCCACATGAACATCATTCACGTGAACTTGCATTAACTTAAGTTCTTTCAAAAAGCTTCTACTGAACTAACTATAACTAACATTAAATTACAACAACTCATCATCTGTCCCCTGTGGGACAAAAATAACATTCTAAGATAAGGAATGTATTTAGAAGAAACTTATTGGAAAATTCACACCCATGACATGAATTTCCACCTATATAGTAATAATATGTGCAGCTTTTAGAAATTGGGAAGAAAGAAAATTTCCTATATATCAGTTGTATCAGCTTATACAGAGCTAAGCGGTCGTTCCAGAGAGTTCCACTAATGAAAGGGTTATTAGGCCCTAGGTAGGTAATTAGCAGACATCCTATGAAATCCACCTCACATAAATCTACAAGCACTTGATTTGATTTTTATTCTAGTGACACAGAAAGGTCAGACTATGCTGTGCTAAAAACTTGTTTCCCCTATACAAACACCTCCTGTTTACCTTCCCCTTATTTTATTATAATTCTAAATACTGTTAAACAACTGCTCACGCCATCTCCACTACAGATCCTCCTGAATGATGCTGGCTTTATTTTTGTTAGAGAAATTTATTTCCAGGAACGTTGAAACAATTAGTGATTCAGGTGCCTGGAGCCACTAATAGGCGGGAAAAATAACACTATCTTGAACAAACATGAGAAAACTCCAACCTGTAATTATTTAACAAACTCTGTGAAAGTCATACAAAGATAGTGCTAACTGGTGGGAGCTGGATAATGATCAGAGAGTTGGTGTTAACTCTTTGCAACCTGCTGAAAAAGCAGCTCTAATTTCTGATGAACAAATTGGAAATGGACACCAGGCTTCACATGATCACCATTATGTAAATGGCTAAATAATTTAAATAATAGCCTTAAAACCTGCTCTACCATATGGAGGAGTAACAGTGCTATATTCCAGCTAATTCTGCTGCAGGTTATCAAAGTCTGCTTTTCTAAGTTCCACCTCCAGTTTAAATACAGTGTTCCTATTTGCTTTCTAAACACGTTTGGAATGCACTTCTGAACTGGTGCTAAACATCTGGTGTGATTCCCTCTAGAGATGTTTGTATCTTAGTGCTGGGAGATACTAAGGTGCAGGCAGAAAAGTATGAAGGGAATTAATCTTCCATTACTCTTGATACTGATACTTATATTTACATGATATTATCTTGATATTTACACTCTTCTTGCTTCATTTGGTTTCTTCTCTCAAGACCCAGTCTTGCATCTCTTACACAACCTGTACTGACATTAGCAGAAGTTTTGGGTGTAGCAGGAAACTAAAAGCATGACTTTTTTTAACAGATCGTGCTTCAAGAATGAATATTCCACAATGTAACAGCACACAACAGCAAAATCTCAGATCTATCTAAGTCAATACAAATTGTATTTTTGCCTTTGGCACAGCCAGGATTTCACCTGAGAGTCCTAAAATGCTTCTGAGTAGAGAGAAGTTCCCCCACCGGCAGCCTTTTCCTGATGGGAACACCAGGTGGCTGCTGCTCGTCTGGTTCAGGATGGTCCATGGTGCCAGGTCATGAGTCTAGGAACACAGCTTGGAACCAAACTGCAGCTCAAAACCAAAGCTGGAAACGAAATTCCATCACTAAGACAGAGCCAGGCCTATTTAACCCTTTAAAACCTCTCTGATGTCTTCCGGTAGAGCTGGCTATTCCTTGAAGACATAGAATACAAAAAGTAACCCAAATACAGGATTATGGACAAAACTACAAAACCACTTGGAAACTAAGCAATTTAAGTGCAGATAAAATTTTGCCCAAACCCAGTACTGAAAAAGGTTTGAAATACTTCCCTCTTTGTAAAGATGATTTCCAGTTCAGAGTTGGGGAAGAAGACCCAAAGAAACACAATATGGACTATGGAGAAAAGGACAATATCATTCATGGTTTGTTGGCCACACCTTAAATGAACACTGAAATCCACTCTCTTTTCTTACATGAAAGCTGCAAATGTTGATTTCTTAAGTGAGGTTTGTGTCAAATTTCACTTTATGTGAAAAGATTCAGCCAAAATAAAGCCTTTCTGAGTGGCAGATTGCAACACAACAGCTATCAGACCATTAACTATTTTAGCACTGCTGTTTATCACCATAATTAACGGCACTCTGGGAGAACAGTACAGGAAATTAAAAAGATAAAATTGCCTTTTAATAAAAAGGAATCGCAGACATGAAAGACTACCCTATGGAAAAGGGAGCTTCACTCTGCAGTACTAAACAAACCTGTAACCTGATTAAAAGGCATTTGTAAGCACAAAATCTGATAAGTCAAAAAAGGCAAGAAATCTTTTTGTTATAGTTGGAGTTAAATTTGCCAGAATGAAGGAATAAAGACACATGTTCTTCCCCTAAAAACAAATGGGCTTTGTTCCACACCTTTTGGTAAAGCAAAATCCCACAGAACAGCCTGAACATGTAAACTGTATCTTTAAAATAATGATAGTTTCTCTCATCTTTTTGATCTTAGAGCACTTTATAACTACAGCTCAGAAATACACGGACAGAGAAGAATTAAAGCAACTGAAGCTGAAATATGCTACTTAGGAATCCAAAGTTTGTTTACACCATTAGAAGGCACTCAAATATATATCCCCATAAATGACAAGGTCCCAGCAGCAAATTAACAGGAACAATTTTCCCATCTCAGGAGCTGTCAAGATGGGCTCTGTTAGCCAATTTATCTTACTCTAGCACATCTCTGGTGCTTGTCAATCAATATGTGAAACATTTGGTGCTGATTGCCATTTTTCTATCCACTTCCTTTTGCCTCCCGTACCAGGCAATTTACTGCAAGTCAATCAAGGTTGAAGCAGACCTTGTTTAAATAAAACACTGTTGAGTTCTTTTCACACCAACAATTTCAAAAACAGAATGAGCTGTAGCTTTTCACATTTACATTTATACTACATTTTCTGTTTTTCCCAAATGCCGTGTTCAAGCTATAAGTCATAACTAAACTCAGCCGAAGGCTTATGGAGAAAACAGTCAGGGAAGATGAACTGAATATAACTGTATTTGCTTTCACTGTCAAGAATTCAGTCTATCGATGGAGAGAGAGAACACTAAAAAGTACTTAAGTAATCTGGGATCATTTCTTTTTCACCCTTGCTTGAAGGCAGGTCTCCACACCATAAAAGCAACTTGTAACTTGCCTGATCTTCTTAACTCAGGATAATTACCTTAAATATTCCTTTACACTGCAACTTTTAGGTAAAAAAGAGATCAACTACCGTATTTATTACATGTCATGAATAAAAGTATGAAGAAAACCAATTTTCCCAACCAATAACTTGGCCCTATGTTAAATACATTTTAAGTGTGAAACAATCCCACAGCAACCCCAGGTCACACTGTGTCTAACCCTGGCACTACCTTGGCAGTGAGGTACAGAAAGACGTCAGAAACAACTTCCTTCAGGATACACAGCGTTACCTGATGTACAACTGAAACAACAAACTAACAGTACAAGAGTACTTGGAAAATACATCTCTTAAAACTTGGACTTGTTTCTGCACAGTAACACTTGGTTTTACGAACAATAACTACACAACTCTTGTGCTGTGCACAATGATACTTCAGAGATTAGGTTCACCGTGGATTCCAAAATTAACCATGTGATTATTCACAACAGTGGAGCGTAAACCTACCGCCTTCTGAGTTAGAAGAGCAATTAAATACCTGGGCTACAACTATACAGACTGACAACCCTTTATTCAGCTTAATCCCATTATTTATTAGATCCAGGAACAGTGAATCAAATGATGTACAACAGCAACAAAAGAAAATGCAAGTCAGATCAGCCCCTAAGATCCCACAAGTAATAATCTCATAAAAGTAACAAAGGACATATTCCTTTAACATCAAAGAGACAAAGAAAGTGGCTATGGTACTGTCCTTATTAATAAGATTATCTATTCCTCCCCTCTTTAATTTTAAATGATGCAAGGGCATCAGATATTCTGCCCCCAACCTCAGTAGCCTACACATAGGCTAGCATATATATAATATGTATTTTTTTATATATAATTTTTATCTATGTATTATTTTCTAGTGCATAGCATATCATATATATGCTAGAAAATAAATCACTATATACATATGCTAGGAAATGAACAGATTTTGAAACAGAGAAAAAGATATCAGTTCTTTCTCTGGTCAACATAAAGTATCAAAAGAGCTTAGATTATTAAAAGGGATGCCTGCTCTAAGAGTATTTGCCTGTAGTTAACACCTTGTAAAATTTCATGACAGGAGCATCCCTGGATGGTTGCTAGCTCTTTAAGACGAGACCTAGTATCTTCTCAATCCATAGCACATATGATAGAATACATAAAACACCTATAACAAGAGTCAAAGAATGACTGAAAAATAAAGCAAGCATATTTTAAGGTGCATACAATCACCAGTCTCATCCTGCGCAGTATTCAAAAATCCCTACATTATGCCAATGCCAATTATCTCATAATGCACAATACAACTCAAATGAATTGTATTTCACTATGTTTTGGATAAAGAATGCACTCGATTAATTATAAACGAAGAAATGCTAAACGTTTTAGAACATTAGTTTAATAAGAAGCAGAAACCTCTTGCTGTTTATTCTCACTTCTGAGGCAGTCCCCAGGGTAAGGAGTTTCCCTTACACTGCTGCAAGTAAAAGGAAAATCCACATAATATATGAGAGTTAGGTGACGCCACACGTGTGGATATTATATACACAATATATATACACACACAAGTATGTGTCCAGGCCTACTATGATATGCAGTGCCCTAACCCTACCACGAGTTGACCTGTGAGTTACTTTCAGAAAAAAACCTCATTATACTTGAGAAGGAAGATGTATATATTTCACTTTATATTGATATCATTAAGGAAAAAACCAGCAAGCTAGAGATAGGAAAAAGTATTTCCTGCAAGGCAAAACCAGTTAGCTTGATTCATGCAAATACGATGTAAGTATATGCTTCAATAACAATAGGCGGTAGCCCACAATAAAAATTATCATAAAGGTAGTATAATAATTCAAGATCCTTAGTTTAGGCTTAACTAATGACAAAAGGTAATGGGTGATTTTCTTGCCTAGTCTTCAAAAAGATGCCTCCCACACTAAAGCACGAAGAATCACACTTAGATAACTTTTATCATCATCAATGATAGGAGAACACTTACGTATTAAGAAATTTTCCATTCATTCCACCTCACAGATCTAAAACATCCCTGAAGAAAAAAAACATGCCATTTTAATCCTCAGAAAACTCTGAGTTTATTCAAACGTAGACTTTGCTGCTGGCCAAGGCGTCCTCTCAGCTGCTACTCGGAGCCCGCGGAAAGCTCATGCCTGGAACGTGGGTTTACAGCTGGGCTCTGTCAATTTATTGGAAAGGCATTTCCTCCAGAAGAAAACCAAACACAACAAATAAAAACTCTACACCTGCTTATGAACTGTTTCCCATTGCTCATAGCAAAAATTGTCTTTTTATCATTTAGATGTTTTTCCCAACAGTTATACTGATTTCTTGGTGTATGTCTTCTGATTATGCATGTAAAAGGGAATGTAAAAAGCTTTTGCCATAGAAAGAAGCAATAAATGATGGGTGAAGTTATCTGAAAGCTGAATACCCTAAAGAAGCAATTGGCTTAGGTCAAAATAGTTAGAGGAGCATCCCCTTTCTGCTCGTGCCCCCTTCCAGCTCCTCTATCCCCCAAAATCTTCTCAGACTTTCCATTAGAGCCCTACAAAGAACGAATGCAACATTTGAGGGACTTTAGAGGAACGTAGATGAAGTTGGTAGGCCAGAGAAGATCAATACAGACAGAAGCAACCTACACAGCCTGACATATCACCTGCCAGGGGTAACAAAGGAAGAGTTAGTTACAGTTTGCTCTGAAAAGTCCATCACATATTTCACTATCTTAACTATGAGCCAAAAGTACAGGATTTCTATCTATTCCTATCCTCTTTCTCCCCTTCCCCCAAGATTGTTTAAAACCTTAATTTTAACCTGAACCTGCAATTTCAGCTGCTAAGAGAATTGCACTTCCCTGTCTCTCTACAGCCCCAGGGACTAATTGAGAAGATTACCTGAAGGCTCGAGGTCTAAATGCTCAAGGAAGAAAAAGCCTGCTTAAAACGGTTTCTACAAAGAAGAATGACAGAAATAGGAACAACGAGGAGATCTTTCTGTCACTGGAGGGTTTTATATTACAAATGACAGTACCCTGTATGTGATCATGTGCTGGGAAAAACAGTAATAAGACAGTGAATTTCAGTGATTTCTTTTATTGCAGTACATAGAAACCTAATTGATAGATAAGCAGCTTGTTTTCACTACAAATTATGAAACTAAAAAGCAGTCTTGATCTAAAAATATTCTTATCTAAGCAGGAATCAAATTTCTTCTGTCTTTGCTAACTTGCTATGGCTGAACTGATGATATTTGTTAAATACATCAGGCTGAAATAGTGCTTCTCTCCAGGTATCCTGGAGATCACATTAAAGTGTTGCTGAGGACTAAATGGACTACGTACATAAGAAAGAGTCAAAGACAATTTTAAAAGATGCCATTTTACCTACACCTAATGAAATGAAAACTAGAAAATCCACACTCATCTTCTATCAGAAGTCATGACCCCATCAAAAACTGAGGTACAGAAACTGTTCCAAGGAAGGTCGGTTAATAGAAATAATACATCACAATCCAGTCCATTTGGGGCTTTTGTTCTTAAACACTTCAGTAAATGGGCCTGTTTGTTAGCTCCAACAGATAATTATGAAGTGCAATAAAAAATTCAAATTATGTTAATAGGCCACAGAACAACGGCTGTTTCTGAAATCACTGGCAATTACTACACATAATGGTTCTCAATTAAGCTGGAGGGTATTTTCAATTGTTCATAATTCACTATTTTAAAAGTATCATAAAAATATATAAATGTGAGCTGTTACTAAAACTTTCAGATCAACAGTATAGTTGTTTCCCACTGAAAGTAATATCTATTTGATTTGTATAGTGCTTTTTCCCTTGTGAATGGTATGTGAAGATACTGTTAGAGAAAGGAAGGTAACGACCTGGGAATTATATCTCATAATGCTCCTAAGTGCAAGAGGAGCTACACTCCTTTCTTAAGCAACTTCAGTTTCCCCTAGGAATGCAGTCAGCAATCACACAGGTCTTCATCAACTCTATTTTTAAATACTGCAGCTTGCTACATAAACTTTAATGCATATGTGGATGTGAACGGGGGAACTCACTGCTACTCCATTTTCAGATTTTTTACTTCAGATATTTTTCAAGGGAATATTTTTCAAAAGAAAAAAGGAAAAAAATAAAAGCCTAAAATAAGACCAAGAAATCTTAAGGATCATCTTTTAATTATGAGCTTGATGAACCATAGACTTCCACCAAACTAAATAAAATAAATACCTTTAATAAATGAAGCCACTAAGGAAAGATCAATAGGCAATAATTACACTGTCACTAAAACTACCACTTACTTATCCACCACATGTGTAACCTTGCTTTAGGAAAACAGCACATTTATCATCTGCTAAACTCTGATCATAACTTTTCTATATATGATTAATGAACACTTTACTGCAGACGTGCCTGAGTACCCTAAATAGATACATTTAAGCACACGTGTGTCAATGAGTTTTATTTACTTATTTATTTTAAAATCGAGCACATCTTAGAAACATTTTCTCTAATCCAACCACTTCAATATTCCTCCTGCCAAGAAGCAAAACTTTAATTTTTATTCAACTACTTTTGCATACATTTTCCTAAGAAAGAGTAAATCACTCAAAAATAAGTTCCTAATTGTAAAAATTTATATTTTCATATTTAAAAGCAACTCCTAAGACTTGAGCACAACACTGTGAGTCAGCAGCAGAAGACAGTCATTCATCATCCAGACCTTAGGATCTGTCGAGACTCTTTATTGCTTTGACCTCATTGAAAAAGTGCAAACCACGAGCTCACATAAATCTGCCTCTCTAAATACTTTTGCCTTTAATTTTTTAATGGTTCCACACAAAGGGAAAGGTTAAAGCCAATTAAAAGAGATACAAATACCATTATTATTGCTCTGACAACTGATAGTTATTGGATTTGGCCATTTCTGAATGTATCAGTAATTACACTGCTTATTGACTTTCCTTGGGATTTTTTTGTTTTGTTGTGGGATTGCTTTTTTAAATCCCTTTTTATTCCATTTTCTCTTTCACGACTTCCTTTTGGTTTCAAACTTAAAGCTAAATTAAATGTCAAGTGTTACAGCTGGAAAAGGATATCTACATAAGGACCAAATTGTAATTTCAACTTAATTCTAAATGGGGGAAAAAGTATTCTGAATTCATTGCTATGCAGTAAAAACTTGTTTTTCTGTCCCATTAAGATCATCATACAATACCAACAGATGTTTAAAAGCATCTAGTGATGAAGGAACCGTTGAAAAAATTGAAACAAAAGTATTGATGAATGATAATCTTTCAGCCTGCAAGATTTTGCTTTTCTGTACTATGTCTAGCAAAGCATACATATCCCCCAAAAAACCAAATGAAAACCCTCATTAAATAGCTACCATTTTAATATTGTTTCATACTGTTTGGCACTGTGAGCAGCAGACATCATTTTATTAAAAACAAAAAAAGTAACAAAAACCTAGGGGTTAAAGTCTCCCAGAATTCCCAATGACCTCAGTAGCTGCTACGCACACAGAACTGCGAACAGAATATTACCATTAACATTATAATCATAGTAAACAAGCATCTGGCTGTCATTTAAAATACAGCTTTTCTGTACTGATAATAAGAAGCATTTTCTGCTAATTTCTGTTATCTGTAAATCTCTTTTGGCATTCCAACTCTGCACTTAATGTGCTGTACACGCTTTATGCACAACGAACACTCGCATCGAATGTCAGCATGTCTTCTTGTTATCTTAAAGATAGGCAGGGATTCATTCAATAAAACATCTAAAGAATATGGAGATAAGGAATAACGAGGTATCTACTTAATATGCCACAGGAATTCAACAGAAACACGTATGTATATTTATTTCTCTTTACATTGGGGAAATAACCATAACCCTTTGCAAAAAAAGCAGTTTTATTTCTTGCCTAGCCCCACTAGTTTAATTGCAGAACAGGAGCTGAAGTCAAGTTTAGATCAGTTACGTTTTTCTCCATGTATCACATCTCTAAAGCAGCACAGAACTACAGTACAGGAGCCCCAAGTTAATTGGACCTGCTTGTTTTCAGGTACCACTGATGCTCATTGCTAACCTATTCCCACAGGAAACCTGCACAGGTGTAAACCAGAAACCCAGTTGCAAAGAGCTCCCATATTTTGTTTTTCATACTTCCTGTACTGTTAGACAGCTAGAAAATTAAGTGACCCTCAAAAGAAACCACAAGCACAGCACCCAGGTAAGAAGCAGCAGCCTCGAGAAACTAAACTTGTGAAACTAATTTCTTTCCTTCTTGATTTCCTGGTGTCAATCACAAGCCACCCACTTGACTGAATTTGCTAATAGAAACCCAGCACAAGGAACGTCACAATTCTGCCCCAGGTTTTGAACTTTAAAACGGACACTGCAAAGTATCTCATATGCATCAGAAATAGCAATATACTCATTAAATAAAAGAAAATTTAAAAATCTAAATTGATTTCAAATTGAGTGACGATCTTTTCAATTTTTATTAAACTTTGTTTCTTATTCTTACTCTCATTTAGATGCTTGCAAAATAAATATAATTATATCCAACTTTAATAACTTTGGTACCTTGAGCTGCAGGTGCTAGTATGCTGTATCTATTACCATATTTTAAGCCCTTTTAAGAAGATTGCATTAATTTCTATGATAATTTAGAGCCCATAATGCATTCCAAGATGCGAATAGATGTTAATCACCACAGAATGATTTTCCTATACACTGAAGAAGTCATGCTGTAACCAGTAACTACCAACTTTTAAAAATCAGTATTGCCACTGAAAGACTTGATTAAAATTTTGTTAGAGTAACCATGCCCCTGAGAATGGCTTAAAAAAAGCCAAACTAATCAACAATCACAGGAATTGCCATATCGTTCCTATAGAAATTATTAGGGCTGAAAATGTTTATAGTATCCATTCCATTCTTTGACCAGTGTTAATAGAAATTATCTATGCAGGCACTACCATAGACTTAGCATAGCAGCTTACTCAAAGACAGCAGGCACGAAAGAGCCTTTGTTATTAAAATGACAAAATGTTCAATATTACAGGTATATCAGGGAGGAAGAGCTGACATCAGTGATTACATAACTATTCTGAGATCAGAATATTTAGATTGATAAAATAGGGCAAGAATTTGCCTCTATGACTTAAGTCAAAGCTGAGCTTGTTTTATCTACTTGAGCAAAATACAAAATTAAATATCCATACAAATAAATGAAAATTGCTGACATTTTTCTGGAATAAGCCCATTTACAGCTTTTTGGCAACCTAAAATTAACTACAGGTTGCGTTTTTTGCATTACCCTCTTCATCTCCATTGCTATTGCTCCTTGCCAACCGGATCTACTAAAGGCAGCACGTTGCTTTATCACTACTAGAAAGGTGATCCAAGATGAAGAAACTCTCACATCTGCTCCCAAAACGTTGCTGGGTGAGCCATCACCCAGGCTGAGAAAAGCTTTTGGCTTTGCTACCATTTGCCCTCCAGCCACCCAGGGACACTATTTATCTGGTGCATGGCTACACCAACACGTGTGGCATTGATGATATTAAACCTCACATCTGCCTTCAATAACCAAGGACAAAGCAGCCCTAGCAGAAATTATTGCTGTGCTCCACAAGATCAACACTTTCACTCAACAGTGGATGGTTTCAGTCATGTTATTGCATGTAAAGATTATAGTTCCATCATCCCAGATCTAAAGGACTAATTTTGTGAGGACTCTGTTCAAAAAACAAGTTTTTGGGGAGTTTACCACTGTTTGTTTTTTTGGTTTAAGAGTTAGCATAGACTAGACTGGACTCCTTCAGTTGGAAGGGAGCTGCAAGGATCCCCCCCAGCCCAGGCTGAGTGATTCAGGGCACGTTGTTAAGGGTTTTGTCCAAATGCCTCTTAAACACTGCTGGCCACGGCCACCCATCACCTCTGTGGGCAGCCTGTTCCCATCTTTGACACCTTCTCGGTAAAGAAAGCAGATACAGTGCAAAGTAACACCACCTTCTTTGTGTCTGCCCAGGTCCCAAGTGATCTAAACAACAGAATAAAGTTGACATTTCAAACTTTCTTTTACATGTTGAGTTCTCATTAAAGAAAATTACTGGTTTAGCTTTTTTTTTTTTAAATTTTTTTTTGCCTTTAGACAACAAACAGGTTCAGGTGAGCTTCTGAGATCCATTGACATTGGGATAATTCAAATTGTTCCTCCCTCTGTCAACAATTATCCTATCTGCAGGGGTTTACCTGGGTGCTGGTGGCCGAGCAGCGTGAGGAGGTCTGCATGGACAGATTTCATTACAATGAGCCTCTTCCTCTAAATCTCTGCTACTTTGAAAATCTTTGAAGAAGTAAGAAAAGTCACTTCAATGCCATGCTCTAAGGTAGGCTTCAATTTTTGGAGTCTTTATGATACTGTCAGCACAATCCTTGAAATATATTATGATGTACTGGAAGAAACTCAGCTGCTTTGTGAAATATGGCTTTAAAAAAAAGAAAAAATTGAGGGGGGGCTTCTAGACGAATTTTCATTATGATCACTTAAAAGATTTTGCACTTTTTCTGGCATCATGCTTGAAATTGTTGAACACTTTCAAATTCCACTAGCTTCAACAAAATTTCATTAGGACTTCCCAAAAAAAATTAAAAGAAAGATTTTAAAAGATAGCTTAAAAGGTCCCAGATTCTCTGAAACCCAAAAATGTATCATTAATTTTCCAGATGAAAGTTGTATTGAGAGATAAACTGAAGGTCTCTGTAAAAATAAAAGTTTATTTACTCATTTTTTTTTTTTACATTTAAGTTGTTCACTTTAGAAGTTTAATATGTAATCAAGAAATTAAGTATTTCAAGCTGGTCTATTTTTTTTTTAAATAACAATCTGGGATTTATCTCATGGTTGTGTATTTTTGGAGCAGCAGTCAATGCCATTTGAGCAGTGACAGAATTTAAGCTGCCACCAATACAAATTAAATCATTAGCTGCTGTGTGTAGAAAAAAAAAATCACAATCTTGAATTTATGTCTCGACAAGCAGAGGAAGAATTTTTTCTCACACATTTTATATAAATAATCACTTAAATCTGTACATGCTAAGTACAAAATATGTGTTAGCATAACAAAGTATCCGGTTCATACAAATTTGATTCTTGCCTTCCTCATTGAAAGCGAAGAAATTATTTTTAAAAAAAAATTAAAAACCCCAGTAGAATAAAACAAAGCAAGTGCTTGAGGAATTAAATAACTAAACAAGCAAGTGCAGGATATTTACTGAAAAATTATCAGAATGGTTAAAAGCGCAGTTGTAAAGTCAGTCAAACCCCGTGACTTTCTACTGCAATAGAGCCTAGACATTCTAACAGCTTTACCCTACAACAAAAAATGCTTCTAAACCAACATAATCAAAAACCTGGACAAGATTTAGTATTTCATTTGCTATAACTCCCCTGATTCAATGCGATTAGACTCAATGATTTTAAAGGTCTCTTCCAGCCTAAACAACTCTATCAATATACAGTACTGAAGTGAAGATGAAAATCAGGGCCTACTCACAGGAGAAAGAGAAAAATAGTAAAAGTTACTATAGACAACTCTCCATATAGAAAAAGGATTAATGCCACTCTGTCAGAACTGTTTTCTCCACACAGTAATGCTTTACATGGTTGGAAAAAACCAAAAGGGCCTGAACAGGCAACAAGCATCACAAATCCCCCTGGGAGCTCTGGGGTCTCCAAAGAACCATGAGGCCACAAAAAATTAACACCACGTGGAAGAATGGAGGGGAAGACCAGGCAGAGCAGGAAATACAAGTAGCTACAATAATTAAGTACACAAGGACTCTTCTATTTTAGTTTATAAATTCGACTTCCCGATTCCAAGTTGCAAATTGGGTAGCTCAGAGAACAAGATAACCAATAAAATACAAACTGATTTATTAAAATTAGAAACAGCTGAATAATGATGATTTGGTTGTTTTATTTTTTGCACAGGGAACTCCTGGAATATCAGTGATGGTAAATTTATAGGACTATACAGCCAGACATTTAAAATATGTTGAGCCCTTCATAAACTTCAGTGCTTAAAAAAATATAATCATAATAGTCAGAATCCATGACAACCTTTTTAAAAAAATATTTTACTTCAATTGTAAAGTTGAAGAGAATTTTCTAATGTGTAATTTTCTATGTCAGTCAATGCACAAAAATCCTAAGCTAGAATTAGGAAGAATTTTCCAATTTACGGCATTACATTACAATATGTCTACACTATCGATATTTTATGACTTATAATAAAGCATTTCTCTTTTGTCACTGTCAAAAATAAGACAATTATTGTAGCTACTCCTTCAGCCTGTTCTGCTGTAGAGTTGTCTGGTATATCCTAGAAGATGAAAAGTATTTCAAGAAATATTTTTAACTTTACTGCACAATGGATGCACCGAACAAAAGGCTACTTTGTATACCTTCTTCAAAAAGTATTCCTTGGTTCAAAAAAGAACCCACCAAAAAAAAAAAAACAAAAAAAGAGAAAAAATAAATATAAAACTGTGTTAAAAACTTAAGACTTGTATGAAAATTAGTATCAGCAGTGATGCAAAAAATGCCAAACAAACACCTGATCGGCATTATTCTATAAGAAATCCAGGTCCCTTTTTAAGTAACATTTTTTGTCAAGTTTCTTTTTCAGTTTAGCAATTTCCCTAGAAGAACTTCTTTCCGCATTTAGGCTGTACTACCTAACAAATGGCTTCAATGTCCTTTTCCTCCCTTGAATGGCCATGCATATTTTGCCAGAAACATGAAAAGTAGGAATGCAATTGCATTTGTGCTGATGCTAAATGTTAATAGATTTGCCTAAATGTTTGCTAATAGCACCCCTAGAATTAGCTAGGCTAGTAGTGCATGCCTAATGTGTTGTTTTTGTTGTTGCTGCCTTAGCTGTTTTCTCCTTTTTTTTTTCCCTCTCAGTAACAACAAGAAAGGCATTTTTAGTAAAATGTTTCTATACATCTGCAGCCTGTACAGCAGGCTTGCCACTAGCATCATGTAGCACTGACACAGCATCATTAGGATTATAAATCCCAACGTTATACAGCTTCCTTAAATTAAACATGAAAAGTTTAATGTTTTTTTAAATTAAACATGAAGCCCCGGCTTTACCAGCCAAAATATGTCTTTCTATTCACCTCTTCCTCCAGGTCACTTCTGCTAGAGGACTTAGCTCTGTGCAGTCCATGCAGATGATGCTCTTTTATTGGCGTGTGCTTTCAGAATGTTGTGGGTGAACAAAGCCTATGAAAAACATTTTCTACAGGCCAAAAGATTTATTAAATCTGCTTTATGGTCCCAGAGCTCCAATTTGCTTAGAATCACAAAGCAATTTATGAATGTAAAAGATTTAAAAAATAAACTGTTATAAGTGGCTTCACTGAACAACCATATTTTAAAAACTAAATAATCTGTGAAAATCAGATACTGTATTATGAAAAAAATCTGTATTGCTAATTTGTGTTTGCAGTAGCTGTACAAGTGCATCATGTGATCAAAGTCTTCTACTGTTTCAAAATATAATAAATGTAAAAATATTTTGGAAGACAACAACTTTCATTTTTATAAGGACTAATTTCTAGCTGTCAGTTGACTTAGCCACCTTGAAATACTTTACTATTATGTAGTGCAGGACAGATACTTAGTCCTTCTATTTCTGTTAGAAGTATGTACAAAGACTGTATTCTAATTTTAGTCTCTGCAGATAGCCACTGCAGACTGAACATTTACTGCTAGAGGATAAAATGCACTGACGAGGAAAAAAAAGCCATTAAGTTTTTCAGGTCTCAGAAACTAACTTTCAAATCTCTAATTAGAAATTCTGGTCCTGATTCTAATGATGATAATATAAAAAAAAACCCCAAACCAAACCCACAAGTCTTTTCATCTGTGCCAATGGAAACACACCACAAATGTAAAGGGTATGAAAAATAAGAATCAAGTCTCTGATTATATTAGGTTTCAGAAAATTTGTTAGCATGTTATTAGCAAAATGTTTATTTATTAATTATAGTTTTAATTAAGATACAACAATAAATTAACTTTGCAGTATTTCTGCAGCTATTTACAACCCCTGAGACGTAGATATCTCATTCTATATCTGTAAAGCTGACTAAAGTAAATTAAAGTTACATCATGACGATCGCACTTTGCTCACCCAAAATTCCTCCTGAAACTTGGAAGGAGGAACACAGTGTTCCCTCCAGGTGCTTCTGCAAACTGCCACAGCATAAATGCAACAAACACTATTCTTATAAAGAATGCCTCAAACCTGGTTTTCAGGAAGGAAAAGCCAGATATTTTTTTTAATCTCACTGCTGCACTGTTTACATAATCTAGAATCTTGCTAATGTCAAGCAAAATCAAAGAGAAATAGCATGATGGGGAAAAAAAGGTCTGTATGTAATGGATCCATTTGCTGCCTTATCTCGGTGTCAGCTGTTCTCCTCATCTCAATAATTTAAGATTATTCTTTACAATATGGTTCCATTAGAGGATATCAAGTGCACTCTTCACCACATTAAAGCATATTCTGTCTGAAGGAAATTCCCATCTAAACAGTAGGTGTCCAAAAAGTCGAGGTGTAGGAAGACTCTCCCAAGGTGTACTGCACCGAAACACGGCTCATCTATGAGCCATGCATTTGTGGCATAACTTCTGACTTAAGTTTGTACCACTTCCTTCATGACCTGTCACAGGAGACTGCAGCCGTTTGATTTCATGTGATTTTAGGGAATGCCAGCCTACTGTGGAGGGTGGAATACGTGATAAGGAGCACATCAGATGGAAAATGCACTCCCCGTGTCAACGCGTTCTAGGTTCAGCAGGAGGTGCAAGAGACACCTGCTCCAAGTCTCAGTAATTTTAATTTTCAGAATTCTGCAGGTTAAGGGCATTCTTCCAATTACAGGCAAAAAAATTGTCTCTCCAGTATATACACTACCATGATTTGAAAAGCAAGGTATGCCAGATTCAAAAGCAGTGTTTTCTCATCCTGAAAGCAACAGGATACGCCTTTTGAATACACATGTACATTACATTTTATCTTTCAGTGACAAGAATATACATAAGAGACAACTTCCATTGTGGTTCCTACCCCAAGTGACAGCAAGCTCCTTACACATCACGGGACAGTGGGGGTTCCCTCTTAAGCCCAGAGTACTTCTATCATCCTCTAAACATGTTACTTCAGTTGAAAGAATAAAATAAGTTAGTTTCATGTGTATTCACTATGACTGTAACAGGAAAGCAGACCTTTATTTATTTTCTTCTTTTCTCTGACCACCCCTATCTTTATTGAAAAGCAAGAAAAGGCCCATGGATACCTTTGCTTATCATCACCTTCTTTTCCTTGAGTCAGAAAGCACAAAGAAATGCAAAACTAAAAGATGAATATTTGAAAGGCAAGTACTTGTTGGAAGATGAAAGCTATGTGGCTCTGTGATTCTGATCTATGGGTCAAGAACACAGCGATACACAAGCACTAATACAACTATATCACAACAGTTGCTTTTTAAATAGTTTTTTTCCAGATTATTTATACTTTTCTCATAACCTATCAATTATCTGGATTTTTACAGTCAAAATGTAACAAGGCCAATATATATCTGCCAGAAAACCCACAAACAGAAACAGGTTTTATAGACAAAACCAACAATTACTCAGTTTCACGCACACTGCTCTGCTGACATAAGTACTACTTCCTCATGCATCCAAAAAAAAAAATTATCATCATTAAAAAGATTACTAAGGGGGATGTGTGTGAAAAATAAAAATTAAACTCTTTAGACTGGACGTATTTAGTATTTCCACACAATTACTAACCAATTAGCTAATATTAGGCAGAAGTACAGATTTCCATTTTAGTAGCAGCACTTGGAAATACCTGGGATTAAAGAAATCGTACAGTATTATTCAAATGCATAAAGTGCATCCCACTGGCAAGGTTTTATAATCGTCCAACTAACTCTCTCAGAAAGCAGAATTCCTCTTCTTCCCCCTCTAAAGAAGAAAAAATGTTTTCCCTCTCTTCAATCAAAGTATTGCAGTAGAATAGTGCTTTAATTTAAAAGGTACTGAAACTGTTCCATTCTTCTGCTTGAAAAAGTCCTTCGAGTGTTGCTATTTCTGTATCTCTCTGGTCAAATATCTTTTGCTGCCTTAGTTTTGCATAAAAAGGAACAAGACTAGGTCAAGGATGCAAACCAACCCTCTGGCACGAAGAAGACCTAACTAGTCCTGTCTTTCTAATGACATATTGCTTATTAACACCTTAACTTTTTTCCAATAATATTCTGGTACTAACGTCATATTGTATTTCATAGTGACAACAGTTGCTTCATACATATACACACACTAGAAAAAATAACTGAAAAATATGCCAGTTTCCCACAGCAATAGCAACTGACAGCAAATAAATGTTAGCCTGTTACCTTAAAATTTCTGAGTATGCATTTAACATCATTATTTCTAGCCAAGTTATTTGATTTCATTATAGAGCTGAGGAAAATTTTGCATTTGAAATGTCTTACACTGGAAAAATGACTCTTAGCTGGTAGAAGTATGTTAAAAACAAGCATGGTCAAAGAGCAGGGAAAAAGCAGCACAAACCTAACACTGATGAGTTGACAGAGAGAACCAGATACCGCGCTGGATATAATCTAAAGTGTTACTGCCTTGGTGTGGCTCCTTCTGATTTTTCCCATATCGAGGAGTAGCACAAGAGGTGAGACAATTTGATTTGAATATCATCTCTATTACATAATTAGCATGTATTATAAGGATATGTTAGAAACGTAATGAAAGGCAAGTGAATCGATACTGGAAAGTGTACCCCAGGAAGAAAGCCCCTTTTGAAGTACTAAATCTCATATTTTCCTTAGGAAACGTATAAATGATAAAGTGCTGTTAGTGTCACAGTTAGGAAAAAAACACATGAAGGTTTATTCATTTAATTTCACCCTGTGTTTTCTAGGAAAAGCAGAGAAACATGTTTGGATTTGGATTAGATGGTTTTAACCATCAAAATTCAACCTTTTGACAATGAGCTGTTTGGCAAGCCATACTTAGACTGCAGACACTTGAAGGCTGTACTATATAGTAACATCTCTAGTAGAAAGACAAGAAGGTAACAGAAAGCAGTTACCCATTTCTTCAAAGATCCTGGCATAAAGTCCTAATAGAAACATAGGGCATGCTTTTCTTTAAAAGGCTTTATACTGAAATGTGATCATCAGAAATATGATGATTTACCCTGCTCACCTCCACAAAAGTGTTCACCATCATAGGCAATATCTTTAGCGGCGTTGTCAATACAGCTATGTGGAAGTATGAAACATTTGCTGTACTTAGAATGTACAGCATTCTTAGGTTTCAACTCCTTTACTTCATGGAGTAGTTGGTGATAAAAAGGGACTACAGCTGGCCATCAGCCTCCCTGCCCAACCACTGCTAGTAAACCCTTGCTTTGCCTTCCCTTTCCCCATCAATCAGCAAATGATTCTTCAATCTAAGATGCTTAAACCTTTGAGAGATTGTTAAAGTATTTTGGGAACATGTAAAACCATTCTGAAATACAGACAGCTTAAGCAAGTTAGGGTCACCATTACAGAAAGCTTCTCTGTCATACCTACATCTTGAAGCAGTTCAAGTGCAACTCAAAGCTAAACTAAAAGCTTTAGTGGATTCCAAGAAGTGGAATCTTGTGGCATCTAAAAATGTAGTCTTTGTATCATTTGAGACTTAAGCTACAGAGCGTTTATAAACCATCATTATATGCTTTCTACCTGCACAAAAGCCTCTGATCTTCCTTGACATTTAGCAGTCAATCCTCATCCTAGTTAGATGATCTGAAGTACAGCCTTCATACTGCATTCTTCCGACTTGAGCAAGGAATTTCAAGCCACAGAGACTCAATGACAGAAACTGGACTTTGTTACCTGGATACATCCTTTGTATGCCTTAAACAGAGCTGTTCTCCCTTTTGTATGATACTTTCTCTTTATTTACCCCCTAACATTGCAGCATACTGCTGATGACTTTTCTCCCACCAAGTTTCCAAGGTGCCTATAGACAATAACACGCAAAAAGATAATAAGGGCACTGCTTTTGATTTGTATTATGGAATGTAACCTTCATGCAACTCTTGTTTTTCAAGCATACATTGATTCAAGCATTAGAGATACTAAAATAGTTAAAGCAGACAGACTGGATTAGGTAGGAGACACAGCCTCATTAACATCTTACCTACCTGTCCCCCCTTAAAAAAATAATTTTAAAAGTGCCTTATTCTATTCAGGCCTTACTCTATGTCTACTAGCATGTATTAATTTTCTGCTCCTAACTAGATTTTGAATATAATTGACTGTGCAGTACATACACTGACGTTGCAGAAGATTGGCATAGATATAGGAGTTCTCCAAAAGAATCTCTTGGTTGTCACAGTCCCATCATGACCTGAAACTTTAAGTCAGAAAATTGCATCTTGGATAACATCCAGCACATCCCTACCTCCACTTTGAGAGACAGGCCTGCTGTCTGCTGGCATCCAGAAGGACCTAGCCTTCTAGTCCGTGAGCCTTTTAGGATCTTTGTTCCAATCACTGTGCCCAGATGGGCCTTCCCACGGCTGGCCTTCAACGACTTATGCAGAAAGCCCCCTATTCCCTTCCTTTATATCATACCAGTTTTTGTATGTTTACAAAGAGGCTGATATTGTCCTTTCAAAAAATGTTTTAAGTGTTTTCAATGTAGGCCTCTAAGAGTTATACAGAAATCCTCACATGATTTCTCTTGTGCTCACTATTAACTGCGGTAATTTGGGTTTCATTTGTTTGGCTTATCCATGCCACTTCCCGTCTTCATGTTGTCAACTTATGTTTCATTCTTTTAATAGAAAATAGTTTATGATTGAACGCCTGGAGGAACAAATCCTGAATGATGTGTGCTTTTGCACTTGTCAATCTTTTCCAGTCTTTAGCTTAAGATCTTTTGATCATCTTTGTATTTTAAATGCCAGCAGCCTGAAGTTCAGTACTGTTTTGTTTTAGCCGAACAAGAGCGTTTAGAGAAGAGTTGCAGAGAGGATTAGTGGTTCCTGAGAGCAGCTGTCTGCCGGAGATCTGACCTGCACGCCCACATTCACTGCTCACATATGGGAGAGGAACTTGTAAACCTGGCACTTGGCATAATTCATGTAGTAGTTCCCAGCCTTCTCAAATCTGCGTTTTATTTTCTTTCCAAGGACTTATCTTCTTTTGCATCTTTCTCAGCTTATGTCCAAGAATGCTTCCATGTTGCAATCTCTCTCTACCAACTCAAAATTTAGTCTTTTTCCTTATGTTTCACATGCACTATAAATTCCCAGCTCAAGTAGAACTTTCTTGCTCTAGTCATAAATTTTTATTTTTTGATAGGACTAACCTCACCTTCCCTGAATAAGTCACATCTTGCCTCTCTATGTGTACCCCTGTAAGCATAACATCAGTCTGTGTGACAGAGTGTGTCCAAGACATACTAACCCCTACCAGTTCTTGCAGCCCTGGGAAGGTACAGAACAGCTGTATTGGTATGTCTGCAGTTGGCTATACTCCTATATTTTAAATACGGGGATTAATTTAATTTCTGATTTGACTGTTAATTAAAGTTTACTGTTCTAGGCTAAACATCAAGTAATTAGAATTTCATTTTATTTTAGTACTAATAAAATCTTATTTGGACCTACTACCAATAGCAAATGCTAAGCTGAATTCATCTGCCTCACTCCAAATCCTAAAAACATAAACCATGACAATATCTTTAAATTGGCTCAACTCAAGAAGTTCCATGTTGAAATGTCGAAACTATTTTAGTATTCATAAGAGAATGTTTCAAATGAAGAATACAAGTCCATGTTCTTTGTCAATATTGTAACTATAGTTCATGTTTAAAAAAGTGGTATTGCCACTTCGTAGAAAGCAACTCATGTATTTTGGGAAAAAACAGAATAGTCAGAGAAACCTGGATATGGGCTTAGGAAAGCTGAGGGAAAATCCATCTACTGGTGGCTGAACTTTGCAATGCACTTCTCACTGGTGACCTAGAAGAATGGTACAGGCTGGAGTATCAGTTCCAATACTCAATAAAACTTAATGTATTTGGCAAGTAACGTAAAACATACTATCCCACAATTATATGTTAGGATTTAAACTTGCTGCCAAAGCTGTTGTGTGGTCAAAGTTACTAGTCATCTTTTGAGTACATTCTCCATTTTAGAAAAAACTAATCAATGCACTGGGAAAATCAACCATTTCTTAAAACATGTTTTAATATAACCAATAAGAAAAATATACAAAATCCCTAATTTTATGTGGATTAATTAACAAACAAGATGACAAAACAGAAAACATTTCAGATGCAAGTGCAGAGATTACCAGAAAGCTCTCCTAACAGAATTTGGAGTATTCTTAATACTCTCCATGAGTTCTGACAGCTAGAGCTGCCTGGTTTGTCTGTAACGTAGGAAAGATTACTGCATTTCTCTTAATGAATCGATACTTCAGTGCTACATTAAGAATACGAATATTAAGAATCTTTATTCCCTGTTTCAGAGGGAAGAAGAAAGTCTCAAGTACTGTAGTTCTACAACCTGTACCTAAGACACAAGAAACTTGAGCAGCACCCTCAGGAATAGCAGGCTGGGCAATGGGCACAACGCTGCAGAATAAATCTCTTAGAAATGAAACGTTCTTGGCCCAAGCACTAATCTCCGTGACCTGGAGCAACTTGTTGCAGACTGACCATAAAAAGGTGAATTAAAAGACCTTGAACTTTTCAGACTGTGTTTGTTCTAGAGAACCTTTCACTTTTCTTTTTTCTCAGGACACTAATTGGATATTGAATTGCAAAACAGACGTTAATAACTTTGGACAAAACTTGTGCTTCCTCATCGCTTTTTCTGTCTTCTGCTGGAGGTCACACAGGTATAGAAAAACTTAAGGCATCTCAAATGAAAACAGCAGGTGAGAAATGGAAAACAAATAAAGGGGTTCCCTGCAGTATGGACAGCTAAGGGGTAGGATTCCTTCCTAAAAGAGACTGTAAATGCCACAGTTCACCTGAGGTCAAAAAGCAACTAGACAAAAGAAAACCATCTCAGCGGCCAGTAAATATGAAAAGACTAATCCTGAATGATGAAAAGCAAAACGTAAACCACTTTTCTCATTTGATGAGATGTGTGCAGAAAACCTCTCGAGTTGTATGTCCGTGTGTTAGGGTTGAAAGATCCGCCTTTGGCCAAGTGTCAGAATCTTGTTTTCTTCTCAGAAACTAACTGCTAATTTTTCTTTCATCTCTATCCCTACATTTCTTCTTAACATATACATTCGTTTTTCTAGGTGTTAATACAGCAGCACTTCTTTCTGTTTGAATTCTGGAACTGAAAAATTTTTCTATTTATGCCTATCATGGTCTTTTTTATCTCTATAAAACAGCAGAATTAGGCCTAACAGTAGTAAATTTCTCACAGGACACTTGCAATAGTCATCTATGGAATTTAGTCGCCACGTGGTATTTTTACATGCGTACTTCAAAAATCACAAAGCACTCCACATTTTGTGAGTATGATTGGATAACAGTGCTCCTTTCTGGTTTTAAGGTATATTCCTCTATTTCTACATGTATTGGCTGATTGGTCTCCTCGCAATCTTTTACGCATTTGTTTAAAATTATTTACATTTTTAAATTATTATTTAAAATTTTAAATGCCAGTGAGAGAATGAAGATCCTGGTAAGAAGCATTTTGTATGCTAGTGTTGAGAACTGTGCCTCGACTCTCCACGTGTACCGTGTCGTTAGTGATTGTGATTAATACCCACAGGCAGACTCGGGTAGGAAGTTCTGTCTTTAGAATCCAGACAAGTATCTTAAACTTTGGACATCATATCCTCTTTGTTGTACTGTATTAGATAGAAATCTAATAAAAAAGAAGGTTTTAAATAGCAAATAAATGGCCACTATCAGGCTTATTTGCTCTTGGTATTTTCAAAGCTTTACTTTTAGATATATAAAAAAAAGGACAGGCTAAAGTTAAAAAAAAAAAAGAAAAAAAACAACAAAAAAGACAAAGGAAAAGAAATTAATGAACAAGTGTAGCTTCCAGTCATATTCAGCATGTATATAAGCATTTGTTAAACTTTTGGAATATATTTAAATTATGTTTACACGTTTTAGCAAACAAAGGCAACAGTGGCACTAAGAATATAACAAAAAAGACAATTTCAGAAATAATGTTTACAACCCCCGAGAAGACAAATTCTCTAGAATGAAAGGAACAACAACAACAAAAAAGGTCTGTCACCTATTACAGAGACTAGTAGTTTCATAAGAAAAATATGTTAAGGAAAGCAAGAAAATTGGACTATGTATATTAATTTTATCGTTTCAGTTACCTGTTTGATTTACAGTATTTTCCACTAGATCATTTCATTCTCTCTTTTCAGTCCACAGGAGTTAAGTTGTATCACATAATGGTGTCACCACTAATCTAAAGCTTAAAGCAAGAATAACACCACTAAGATCTCTTGCCTTGTTTCAGAAAATACACAGATTGCACTGGACAGAATAATTTGTGACAACTGATCAATAACGGCATTTCATCAATTTCTGCTATCAGTTTATCAAACTCATTTTTTTCCTGCTTCTTTTATAGGAACAGTCCATTTTGACATGGCATCAGTTTTAATTCACCAGATCAAAAACCAGTAACACCAAGGTAATCAGAATCATTTGATGTTCAGTCAGAGGCTGAATAATTTCAAATTAACTCAGTCATCCTAAAGCGATGTCCATATATTTAAAAAAACCTCCCCCCCCAAAAAACCCCACCAAACAAACCCCAACACAACTACTACCAAAGTAGTTTAAATTATCCTAGGGCATCAACAATTTGCAGTTTATCTTCTGTCTTCCAGCTATTACATAATGGGTAATTAGATGCTGACTCTTCTAGAGACTTAGAAAAACAGTCTACATGTTAATTGTTTTTATGAGTCCTTTAATGTAATCTGGGGACAGAAAGAATTTTGGACTGTCTCTGAATAATAACATTACTGGCAGCAAGCTTAATTTCTTTCTCTTTTTTTCCCCCCAGATATTTCTTAGAGGTTTTGACAGATATCGTTCCCTCCTTCCTGTACACTATATGCATTTTTTTTCCCATGAAAGTATTAGATTTTCTATTTAATTCCAACCAATGGTGACTGACCATTTTCAATATAATGTCATAGCCACCACTACATTCCTGCCTTTCCCACAACAATATTTTCCACAGATCATTTGTTCCTAGAAAAAAGCTTTGTTTTTTTTCCTTCTTGCTTAGGCATCGTTCTTGCAAAATTGTAATAGAAAAAGGGACATTTGCTTTCCTTTCTCCTTCCAAATCCTCCTTTAACTTCCTGCAGACACAGAGATCCATGAACGACCTCATCTTGATTTTGATAAGCTGACAGTGGTGAATCATCTGGCTACTACTGCCACAACTGCTAGAGGCTTGGCTTTGAATGGTGTCTACAAACACCTCAAGAAATGAGGTGAATGTCAAGCTGAATCACAAAAAGTGAACTCTTTGTATGATTTAGTTGAGAAAACATGGAGTGAATTTGAGAAAATAGAAAACAAAAAACCCACAAAAATTAAAAAACCCTGAATATTCAAAATTAACATGGGAATATACAAACATAGGAACTTGCAGCACACTGCATCAACACTGTACCTTATCCTCAACAGCAACAAGTATGGCTAGAAAAGTATATGAATAGAAGAAGTATATTTTAGGCTTCCCAAAAATTTCTTTCCATCTCCACCAAGGTTTCTGGAAGGAGTAAGACAGAACTTTGTAGCCAGAAGAGGAAAAGCAGCATAGCAGGAGAAAGAATTTCAACAAGGAAATAAAAATGACATGCTTTAGTGAAAAGAATAAATCATGGAAATTCACAGACATGCCCTTATAAGAATGTAACCATGTGATGGTCTACACTTTGGCCTCCCAAACAAACAGAAAAAAATCTCTGTTCAAAATTTTTATCTCAATCATTTACATGTATCAACTACAGGATAATCCAGGAAGTTTCACAAGTCCCCATAAACCTATGATTAACCACTTACTCTAATAACGATGTTGTAATAATTATGGCAGGAGAGTGGGGTACAGGAGAACAGAAGTTTCAGAGCAGATCAGCCTGAACACTGAAACTAATCAGCACAAGACAACAGAAAAATACTCACTACAAAAGGAATCATGTGTTGACATTAACGATAAAAGGTGGGTTTTTCTCTCTGTTTTGTTATGCTTCAGGGGATGTAACATGGAGGCATGCCGTAAATTCCATGATTTTTCTGAAACCTGTGCATTCTCCAGTTATTCAAGTACAGAATTCCCAAATCGTGTCTTTGAAAGCCCTAGGCAAATCTGAGCATATTAAGTGCCATACTTATCAAGTCTTCCTAAAGCATTATCTTTAATCACAGAATTCCTGAAGGGAAGAAAAACTATCAAGAAGCAGACTGTGCTATTGCGAACAACAGGCTTCTGGGTTCCTAAAGTCAGAAAAACCTACAAAACCAGAAACTGCTTCTAAAATTATACCTCACAAGCCCAGTTCAAAGTGGTACCTAGATTCTTTTCAGAGAAAGTTTAGAAGATGGGGGAAAAAAAAGAAAAAATTTTAAAAAAAAAAGCACTGATGCACAATTCCTGGCAAGTCCAGCACTTATTTATGGAATGACATAACTTCAGTCTTACAACTAATCCTTCCACCCGGTGCCAATATGGTTTGACCAAAGCTCAGACTAACCTCTACCAAACTCACAAAAAGTAGAATTACTGGTCTTGGGACTACATAAAAACAGAGTGTGTGAGGGAATGATTAAACAACATAGCTCTTCAACAGCCAAGGGGATGCAGGAAGGCAGATGCTGGCAAGGTTGGCACAAGGAAGGAGAAGACTTCTGCCATCAAAAACTCCACCAATGGATGAAGCAGCCTGCCCCTAGAGTCAACAGGACCAGGACTGCACACATGTTAGTCCTCTTGCTTTTTGCCTTTTAAAGTTCAAATTATTCTCATTTTTTCAAGATTTCCTGCTCATGATCCTACCACTTAGATACACCTCTGATCTAGTAAAATAGCATTGTTATTACAGAGATATTTATGTAAAAGAAAGAAAAACAGAAAGAGGAGATTACCAACATATGTAATTGTCCAAAGCAGGCAGACAGATCTTTTTGCAAAAGTGGTTATCAAAATCCAGAGTACAATACATTACTTTACTACATACACTACTGGTGAGCTGCAATCAGGCTGCGTGCAAGTTAGTAAAAATCAGAACAAGAAAGATTTATAATTTCACTGAATTTCACTGAATTTTTAGAGTTGGAAGGGACCATAGAGATCATCTAGTCCAACTCCCCTGCTGAAGCAGGATTGCCCAGAGCTAGAGCATGTCACTCAGGACGGCATCCAGGTGGGTCTTGAAAACCTCCAAAGAAGGGGACTCCAGGACCTCCCTGAGCAGCCTGTTCCAGGGCTCTGTCACGTTCATCGTGAAGTAATTAATTAAATAATGAATAATTAATTTAATAATTTAACTAATAAAAATCTTACAGGTGGTATAATAAGTACTTCTCGATTTTTGATGTGGCATGCTGATTCTTAAATTTTGAGAACTACAGCTCTACATGATACAAGCATCCTATTGGGCTCCATCAAATAAAAGTGTAAGTCTTGGAAAACTCAATTCCTTAACACAAATCTGGATGTCAGACTATAGAGACTGATGCGTATCGCTGAATGAAAAACTGACCTTTATGACAAGAACCTAAGGGCTCTAAGAATGTATTATGTTGTACAGAGAAACTACAATAATCCATGTGCTTAGTCTCCAGTGCTAAAGAACATAATTTTTTAAAGATGCAAGCAAAAAACTCCCCACACTGAACAAAGGGATCCCACAAAATTTATATCAAAGTAATTTCCTAAAATCAACAAACAAAAATAAAATGTCCACAAAGCTTTATTTTTGTAGCTTCATAATAGGATGTGGGAACAGTCTGCTTAGTCTTATAGGGTTAAATATACACTCTATAATTGCCAACACAAAATAACTGGATATTGTTATAGTTTTAGCTCTACAATTTTGACATTGTGGTGGAATTAAGATGTTCTATCCATGTTAATGTGTGCTTGCCCTCAGATTCTGACACGTGAATTATTTCGAAGTTAGTATTATCTTCTAAGAAAGACAATGCTTCAAACATACACTCCCTGGCATCCACAGAATTCAACTGCATATACACAAAAATATTCTATAAATACTCATTGAATATTTTTTAATTACCTTAGATCTAAAAGCTACACTCCCTCTTCACACAGAAGCATCACTGACTTTGCTTTATCAAAGAAGCCCGGGAATAGAGCGGGAAAGAAGGCTGTGCCAACTCTATTGAGGTCAAGTGGATTGAAGTCTGCTTGTGCTATCTGAATCACACATTGGCAGATGAAAAGACATGCCTTTTACCATCTGTAATTTTTATGTGCCAGATTTTGGCTGCCATGCAACCTAAAGTACTTACTTCACTGAGGTACACAGAAAGAAAAAAGGACACAAGAAGTTTTCATGTAGATTTGAGCTGACAGCACCAGATAAAATCAGTTTATGCTACAGTTTAACCATTTAATTTCTCACCCATATAGAGATGTTCTGATGGAAAAAAAAAAAATACAGGTTGTCTCTTACATCTCCATGGCTTCCTTTCAGCATTTTAGAAGAAAACAAGTATGTGGATTTTTACAACGGCCTTGAAAATGTCATTTCACTAGAACTGAAGGTACATACAAATGTCTGATTCTTTCAGGGCTTGTGGTCTCAAAAGACCACAGCAAATGCAAATAGCTGTGGTTGTTACTGAGGAAACAGAAGCAATGAGAAGAATAAGAATGGCAGCACTAGTAAGGATAGAAACAGGGTACTTGACAGAAATTATCTTCCTTGCAGCAGGAAAACGGGATCTGGTGCTATATTGCAATAATAGGCCATGTGGCAGACTGAAGAGAACTTCAGTCCATAAAGCTCCTAGTCTGTTTTAAACGACCATGATTTATGCTTTGTCCAGAAATAGTACACCGTGGTGCAGCAAAATACTTTTGGCATATTAATACATTTTCCCCATTGCTCCCCTCTTTAGTCTTTAATCCTGTTCATATTAACCCTTTATTTCTCCAAAATCTATACTGAATACGCTGATACTATATTTTCCCTATTTTTGTCAATAATTTCTGAGGAAAACAATTATTGTATTGTTTGGTCAATCAGATGTCTACTGAAGCCAGAAGAGTACAACAGTATTTACATTTTTGCATTGTTGCTTTTCTCTTGGCACTAGCACAAATGAGAAGGTGGCATTTTAATACTGAAATATGAACACCCCCCACCCACAATTTGTGTGAAAATGTACACAAAAGGCAAATGTGGAGACGTGTCTCTTATTGCTCTCATTTCAGTTTGACTGCTCTTTTGTTGTTTTTCTTTGTTTTCATTATTTAGCTTCAAGAGCCTTAACTGTGTAGGACAAAGGAAATTCACATTGAAGCAAAAAATTGAGATAATTAAAGAAATTCCGCAGCCTAGCTGAAATTTTGATCAGTTGTATTCTGAAATGGAGAAAATTCCTTCACAGATATGTTAGAATTACAAAATCCACCATTTCTGGGACAGGAGGAGGAAAAGGAACAAAGCGTGCCCCAGAGATACCGTAGTTTCTGCGGAAAAGCCTTTAAGCAAATGCAAATCTGGCAGAATGGAACTATCTGAATAGAGGGAAGAAAGAACAAAACATGAGATACACAGACCAGATTTGAAATCATGCTTTTCATCTAACTACAGTCACTTTAAAACCTACTGAAAACAACAGAGACATTCCAAATGGCAAGCGTTTTTCTTCATTTTGCTCTCCGAGCAGCTCTGAAACAGCATCGCGAACACCAAACATCTAGAAACTTTAAGAAGTTCCAACATCTTCCAAAAGTAGAAATATTTGGACTGTGAGCACTGTGGCTACTAAAAAGTACGAGACCCTTTCCCGTAAGATCGCTCCCACTGAATGACATTTACTTTTCTGGTCCAAATGCTGTTTTTCTGTTGCAATTTGTCTTTACCCTTGAGCAAGTGAAAACTCGGGCACAAGTTTTCCGCCTGCCCCTTCCCCCTCAGACCCCTCCAGTTGTGGTGTTACCAGAGACACGGACAAAAAAGCAGAATTGTTCGACACGCACAGAATATAGGAATTTGCAAATGATTTTCACATGTCAGAGATCCAAATATTTTTCAAGGGAGGCGCTGAAATCTACATGTACACACATCTATATGCAGTATCTCACTTTAATGGGTTTGGGGATCTCCCCGAGCAGTGACCATCTCAACGTGCTCACACAGACACTCTGAGTCCACTACAGCAGAGGGAATGGACCAAACATCCCAGCTCTGAATTCTGTGGTTTTCAATTAAACTTCCCTTTCTGCTGGAACACAGATCACCTGCTCCACCGTGCATACTTCTGTATTATTAATTTGTTAGCTTGCTCGAATCACAGTTGAAAACCTTTCAGCCTTGGTTTGCAGCAATAAATTCAACTGACAGCTGAAATTTGGAACGCTCACTTAATATTGATTCTGAATGTAATAACAAGCGACATGACCTTTTGGAGGGTGTAAAATATGGCTGCCACAACATCTGTGCCACATTTCTTGCTGTTTAGTAATATGCTCTAACAGCATGGAGCTGGCATTGAAGTTAAGCTTTATTATCAAGCAGATCACTCTCTCTCTCTCTTCATTAAAAACCCCCCACAAACCCTTATTCCCCCCCCAGCCCCCAAAAATGCTTCTCCCATCTAGAACTCGGGCACACATCACTTTTTCTAAGACCTAATTTATCCTGCAGTAAGAAAAGAGATACTGGACTACTAAAAGATACCCCATTCTGGCAGACATGGCGGTTCCAACAGCCTGAAAAATCAGCACATGTCTTTAGTCAGTGAGGAGAAGGGATTTTACATCAAGTATCCTGCCCAAATATCTATCAACCTACACTGTTTACAGTTATCTTCCTATGTATGAGAAAATACCTTTACATCTTTCCTTCAATTCTGACACCTCCACCATGTAAATACCATTTTTGTGTTCTCCGACACAATGAACACCATTTTAATTTAGCATTACCCCAGGATACCTTGAATTAATTTTGCTAGGCTGTTTACAGAATTGCATCTGATTCCCTTTCAGTAATTTTCTTTGAAGTGCTAGTATCTTTAAAATATAGTCCAAGTAGGCAGAATACCAATTTCTGTATTTTTTAAAAATCCAATTTAAATAACTACAAATTAGCCAAGCAGTCTAATTTCAAAAACAGAATTCTGCGTCGGAAAATACCCCCCAGCTCATTACAAAGAATTTTTTAAGTGTCTCCTCACTTTTTTTTTTTTTGTTGGAATAACAAATAAATTGAAACAGTGAATTCCTTTATCCTTATGAACAACACTTCCTTTATCTCTTAATGAATAATATACTTAAAGAGGCAGATCTTTACCATGACTTTTTAATTTTGTATTTTGTGATTTTAGTTTCTATGCGGCCAAACACCTGGTAGCAATGAATATTCTAAATGCTTTAAAACTTAGTACAAAGACTCAGAATTGAAGTATATACAAATATACCGAGTAAAAATATTCCTTGTGAAATAACCCTGGGATAGTTGGAAAAGATTCCCAATATGCAAGTTTCAAAAGGCAGTTAATATCACTGTATACATGTACTGACACATACTAATTAATCAATATTACCTTTACTAAATATATGTATATTTGATTATTTCTGAAGGCATAATTAATCTCTAATGATTATAGATACTCAGAATTTGAAATTTATTTAGATTAATCATATATCTAAACACTATCACATTAAAATAGATAGTTCCTGTTTTTCTCTCCCTTGCTCTGAACATAATTGAATTTAATTAGAAGCACCTGAACCAACCAATGCTCCCATTGTGGTAAAACAGGTGTAGCTGAGACTGTAACAAAACACAATGGGCAAAAACAAAACTGCTTGGGCAAGACACAACAGAACGAGTAAAATAAATAATTGTTCAACTTTTTCTACTACAATGAAATCTGGGACTCGTTTGAAGGAGTTGGAGAATAAAGTAAATTACCTCAAAAGCTGTAACTGACATTTGAGTTCCCTCCAATCTCATAATTAGTTATTATAATAGAGAAATAAATTCCATGAAAGGTAAAATTAGGAGAAAAAAAGCGTTATTGAAAGACTTGGGAACTCATGGGTTTACACAAGCTTTCACATTACATCCAGAGTGTCCAGAAACTTTGGCAGTTTAATCTCTGCTTAAGCCTGTTTGAAATCCACACACCTCAGCTGCATGACCGCTGTGCTCTTGAAGGGAAGCATTTCGAAGTCCTACATGACGGAACCAATTGAAGTATCAGAGATAGCCACACACTTGCAGCTTTGGAGGAGATTTCTCGCTATGCAATTGTATTAGAACTTGAGAGTTTAACTGCACAACCAGGCTTTCGAGTTTTAAGTAGTATATATCAAACCCACTGGGATTAGTCTCAATAGTTTCAAACACGTCTTCCTTAGAGGCTAAAATCTGCTGCTTCTCTGCACCACGAAACTCACTGCCCTCCTCACTGAGATGCTGGCGTGTCCTTGCTTGCTTGCACCCTTTGAGGCATCAGCAAAAGCAGAGGTAAACAACCACGAATTGGATTACTCCTACAGCCTCAGCTGAGATAGAACTCAAAACTAATCTGATTATATGTATATTATGAGCCACTAAGAATCTTTTTGCAGCAATTACCAAGCTTCCACCCATAAAAAAGGGCATTTCATTTAGCACTGGGCTAATCTACCAAGCGCTAAGCTTCAAAGGGAATGTTGGGGGGGAGAGGGGAACAACCAAAAAAACCCTGAAGTAGATTTATAAAGCAGGGATATTTCTTTTTATTGAACTGCAAAGAATTATTTCAGACTTTTAAGTTCACCGAAAGACTTTCAAATAAAGTACAATTTCTCCTTTGGACTTTCACAGCTTAATTGCCAGTGATAGAACTTCTGTAAGTTGTAAAAGGCTCCAGTGCAGCAGTTGGAAATGCTGTTTCCAATATAGATTTCAAACCCAAGAGCTCTGGCTCGTTGGAGCAGAGGGAAGGCACCTGAATGAGCAGGGGCTGACACCTGCCTTAAAAAGTCATAGCCAAGATTACATGACAATTACATTTACGCTTTTTAATTTCAACTACAATTTGTCAGACGACCAAATATGAGATATATGTTTGTTTATAGATAAAACAAGGCTGAAAATTAAAACCTGAAGTAATACAGTATAATGTTATACATGCATATATGCTCATGCACACCTGTAAAACTAGATTCTTACCTAAGCTGTCAGTGGCTACAGTAATGCAGCTGTAGGAGTTCAAGCACACAACATGGAATGAAACTCAAAGGTAAAGGAGGAGGAGTTGTAAGTGGAGGAGTGATTCAAGAGGGAAAACCCCAAGTGGCACCTTCCACATGGCTTCTCAGAAGTGAGGGCATTCAGACACTTTCCTCAGGTGTCCCTCCACTACTGTGCAGAGTTTGGGCAGCAATCAGGAAGAAATTCAACTTCAGTCAGAAATCCGTGATGTGATCATGATGGTGGCAATATAGTAGAGGAGAAAGTGTGACTGAAAAAGGGACAACTGATCTACAGAGAACAAGCAAGGACGAGAAGGAGAGGGATTACCATTTGACTGCACAGACTACCAGTTTGAAGAGACCATGAGATGACCGAGTTTGGGATCCAGAGAAAGCCTGGGAAGGTCCAACTTTGGACTCTGAACTTGAGAGTAGGCTTTGGTGTAGTCGAGGAATTGCTAGACAGAGCCTCCTGGGCCACAGCTATGAAGGACACGTTCAGGAGGTGTGATATAAACCGTGACAGGCAGTGAGTCAGCAATGGATGCAGAGGATTGGATAGGGTTTGCCAAGAGCGCTCAAAAAGCTGATGGATATTGTGATAAATCAATTGTGAAATTTTTTGTGAAATCAATTGTGAATAATTTATCAATTATTCAATTGATAAATTCAATTATGAAAAATCATTGCCATGGGAGCAAGTCCTTGCTAATGTTATGCTCATCTAAGAAAGGCAGGGAAGAGAACCTAGGGAACTACAGGCTGATCAGTCTCACCTAGAATGATCTCTGGAAGGAATCGGAACTATTTATGTTTTCTGAGATGATGTCAAGAACATCAATGACAAGAAGATAATCAGGAATAATTAACCCAGATTTAGCAGAGGGCAAAACATTCCACAATGAAAACTGCTTTGGAAGTAAGGAGAACAATCAATATTGCACTTGGTGAACCCTTTGACACCTTCTGTCACAGAATTCTCAATTGCAAGCTGAAGAATTATTCTTTGGAATGGATTTTTCCATGAGCCAAAAGCTGGCTGAATTGCTGGGCTCAAAGGACAGGAATTAGTCACTCAATGTCCAGTTGGCACCCAATAGCAAGCAAAATACTGCAGGGGCAGTGGAATTTTCATCAGAGACCTGGACAGTGAGAGAGAGTACATGGTCAGTAGATTTTTGGTTGGTGTTAAACAGGGGGAGTGGCTAACACTAGAACTTACATAGTTTCAACCCAGAGGAACCTTCCATGAGGAATGGCCCAGAAAGGCCTCATGATGCTTTGCAGGGCAACAGTTCTCCAAAGGTGGTGGAACAATCCCAACCCCAGTACAAGTGAGGAAGTGAACAGCTGAGTGGCAGCCCTGTTAAAGTCTACTTTCTTTAGTTCTACAGAATTCACAAAACATTTTTAGATTGACTCCAGAGCCTAGACGACAGCTTTGTTAGCTATTCAGACCTAGCTGCAACAAAAGCCTTAGGGACCTGCAGTTAAGCACTGCAGCACTTGCTTCCAGTTCGGCACCTGCGATTCTCCACAGATAATATGGAAAGAATTAGATAACTCTGAAGCGTGAGTAGAAACAGCAACAAAAACTCTGGAGGCTTCTCAGAGAAGTGCCTGGAGTTAGTCAACAGGAAGCGTGGAGCATACTAAAGCATCCAAATCTCATCCTGCCTCTCCCTCCCTGCAAATGACAGGCAGGCAAGGCAGCATTGCAGGACGCAGATCTTTTCATCCAGGATTTAGGCTTTTGAATGTTTAAATTTACAAGCCTGGAATAGTTAATCCATAGACCACCTACAAAAATTGGCTTTCTTAACTGACACAAATAATCAAACAACATATCAAACAACCACCAAAGTCAAACAACATATGAGTTCATAACTACAAGATAAACATTTAAAAACCAAACCAAAACTAACCCAATGCAAATATTTACTTGAAGAATTCCCAAATAAACTTAAGGAGTGTCACTTTTAGATAAACTCAAGAATGTTTATTTGCTTCTCTGTTGTTTTCAAGCTGCAAGAAATTCCTTCTAAAGAACTTACCTGCAATGGCTTCAGTGCTTTTCTGAGAAGCGTATCAGTGAAGACTGTGCCCCAGCACAGTGCTTTTTGAAGTTCTACCAAGATACCCATTCCTGCGGTCAAGATTTATTTCAAGAATCTTTAAATGACAACTGTGATAAATGCTGCTGTCCAGAAGTATCTTAAGAACATTTCCTCACTTTTGTAACTCCATTTCTAGGTTATCAATGCTGTTGCTCTGGATAGCATTTATTTGCCATCTTTTAACCTATCTAAAATAAAAGCTAAGTGAAGAGAAGAATTCAGATAGGGTTACTGTTTCTTATACAGATTCTTGAGAACATTTGCAAATTGAGTCAAATCTCGGGAACATACAGATCTGGGCTATGTGTCCAAAGAGCCTACAAGCAACAGCAGTTAAATCTGAGCACCTTTGGTCTCCCAGAGCCCTCTGAGAAGAAGCAGGTGGCAGCATGAGAGCTGATGCCGAAGGACAGAGCAGAGCAACTAACTAGTGAGAGAACTTCAAACAAACACACTCTTCTGCCTTAACTTATACGTTCGGGATGGGCTTCAACTAATTCTAACATTTTAAACTAGTTACCTAACTGTAACTAGTTGACTGTAACTAGTGATGCTCTGCAGTTAATGCACAGAGATACGCACCGCAACAGAGAAACCTCCTCCATGTCAGCCTGAGATGAAGCATGCAGCAGGGATCTCTCTGTGACTGCCTGCCTTATTTTACTGATGATTAACTTTGATTAATAGGATATCTTTTATATTAGTGCAAATTAGACAAGATGAATTCTATCTTTATTTTCAAGTAATAAGAATCTTAAGCCCTCAGGCCAGAGGTTACTTGGAGCCTGTAGAAGGTAGAACAATGTAATTTGCCTTAGCATGTCACTTGTGTCACTTCCCTTTAATCTCTAACATATTAGCATATGCTTTACTCTTTTTTACCCTGTTGAATTTGGTGCTATTTATGTCTACTGAGTCACGTATGTTCTATTCTGTTATTGTGACTAACATCCTTATTCAGTATTTTTCCTCCAAGTTCACACTCCTGGAAGGAGTTGATTATGTGAAAGCCTCAGTGTTACAATCCCCCTAGCTTCAGGAAAAGACTTTTTAAAAAAGGATGTAGGTGTAATCTAAGGATTTAAAATAAAGAGGCCTCTAAAAATAATCCATTTATAGAAAATAATCTCATGATATTGTCAGATTTAGCCTATAACCTGCACTTAAAAATTCTCCTTATTTTTAGACCTGTTATTTAACTATACATATATTTTAACCTTGTTGATGGAAAGAAAGATGACAGCCACAGAATCATCTAGACAAAACACCAACATCTAATTTGCATGTTTACTAGTATTATACATTGAAAGATGCGTGTTGCTTCTCCCCAGTAACTTCGCTGCCAGTATGATACCACGACAGTAACTGCTCTGTATATTTTTAGGACATTCTTTCATTCAGTTGCTTTCCTGTGCAAGGAAACTTCTCAGCGGCACAGTCCCATCCCCTAACCCGGCTGCAGCACTGAAGGCAAATCACCTGTAGGCAAAGGGCAGATCTGTGAACACAGCAAACCCCAAACCATCTCCTCACACCATCACCTGCAGAGTTTGGGCATACACACCACACTGCACAAGTGCCAAGGTGTTAAATTTTACCCGCAGCCCAAGATTATCTCCCAAGGCTTTATCACTCTATGTCTGTGCTAGATAAAACTTACTGGATGTTTACTGTGAGAGCTGAAGAGTTCATCTACATATCTATTTGCATGCGCATATCAGTCAGTTGCAGAAAAAGCAGAAGAGAATAGGATTGGTGGAGCTCTCCATTGACATACGGAGCATGAACATTTATCCAGCTGTCATAAATATGTATCCTGACATGTTCCTCCATCCCAATATGCAAGTAGATACCAGAATAGCAAAGAGCAGTGCAATATACCCTCAGAAACCCACAGTTTCCAAGTATTTTCCAGGAATATGAAATCACTCAGAACAGACAAAAAAAAGCAGGACATTTCTCTGTAACAACACTTTTTTTGGTACAGGTGAAAACATATTCACACAGTCAAGTGAAAAAATATTCAAAGCAGCTTATTAATCACAAACACAGAACAAACATATCACTGCAACTGAAAATCATCAATGCTAATGCAGGAGGCATCTCTGATTAGAAAATGTTCAAAAATGATTATACAGATGAGCAAGCCTGATTTTTGGGATCATCTTCTTTCTACATCTGACATGTAAATGTAACTATTCTGATAAATCAGAGTAGGAAGCAGCACAGTATAATACCAAAAGTTGTATTTTAGCTTAAATTGATTTGACCAACTTTTTAGTAAGGAAACTGATTAACCGTAGTGTTTATCTGTCGCTCTGCAGACAGGTTGCAAAGTGGAGATGTAAAACATGCAAATCATGTTTTCCAGGGTGGGTCAAACCCTCTTCTCTGTATGTTTGTGCACATTGCACAAACCTGGAAAGTGGATTGACCCACAGGACGCACCTCTTGGCTGGGTAGAGCTAATGGGACTGTACTTGCCACCTACTGGCTGGAATACACAAGCATCACTCCACTCAGCAGTGTGCTATTTGACCTATCAAACACATACAGATTGGCAAGAGGAAGAAAGCCCAAGTAGCACATGACAAGCAAAGCCAAGCAAAGAGGATGCAGCCATCACTAAGATGGGATAAGCAGGGCACCACTAGTGACACCTTGTGCTGGTAGATTACAGCCTGCCATATGCCCCTGCTGTTTCTGAAGGACGCACACTACTCAGCTACTTATCTTCCCATCACAGTTTTTGGGTATGTTTTTCCAGAACATCTTCCTAGGCATAAGACAAGCTAATTCCCAGCAAAATTAAAATTATATTACATCTTAACATTTCCTAGGGTGACTACATATCTGAGCACAAGCAGGTACTCACACCTACCCAAGGTAAGGAGGGCACAGATAAGGTCATGGACAACAAAAGCTGGAACGCTGAGGTCCTATTTCTATGAATCCCTGATGCTCATGCATTCACACTGTCTTTTTCATCCTCAGAAATCAATTAAAAAAGAGTCACATTCAAAATGTGGCACTTAAATAGCTCTGCTGGCAGCAACACTTTGATTTGCTTGACATTTACTAATCACGTGGTGAGCTGAACGCTGTGAATTCTCAGTTGCAGAAAGACAGAGCTAAGGAAGGAACAAACAAGTACCAGCACCACAAGGCTGGAGGAACAGAGAAGCTGAGCTAGTGTTCTGTTGAGTAACTTGAGACAACTCTACACATAAGCATAAGAAAGTGAAGGATTAAGCACTAGGGATAAACTGTACTCACTGAAGTTCTTCACTCCAACACCAAATGTCTAAAATGGTAATGTTTTCCACTTAAGTGAAACCTCCACGAAATCTTCAGAGTAAACAATAATTCTCTCTCTCTTTTCTAAATTAGGCCCCTCTTCCTGCCACACTTAAGAGTAACTTATCATGCTTTTAACACAATGCCATTAATAAAACATTATATGAAAATCAGAATTAAAATAATTAGAGCACCACGGAATCACATCTTCAAATCCCATTAACGCTGACTCAGACCATCATTCAGAAACAGTTATAGAATGCTTCATGAAAATAACACTATTTCTAAACATTAAAGGATTCAAAATACTTTTCCATTGTTCCTTCTCTTCCTCGGTGCTCAGTTTTCCTCACTAGCATGTAGCCAGAGGTACATTTCAGTGCTGATTCATCAGTACAGGAGTTTAAAAATGGTATTATGGAACTTCAGCAGATTTACATAGCTTTCTGGGCCATGCCTGACTCCATGTTTAAACATCTCAGCTTTGGAACTACCATTTTATTAATCAAACTACAGAAGACGAAAAAAGATGAAGTAGATTTCTGCATAAGTCAAAATATGTTAATAATTTCTTGTAAGAGGAAAACAAATAGTACCACATAACAACTTTATCTTTTATCATATTGAGTTTTGATCAGAAGTTGTGACTTTCCATGACTTTCCCCATGCCTGCCAATGGTTCCTTAAAGAGAACAATAAGAGTTTTACAGTGGGTTAATAAAACATTTGGTAATGAATATGAAAAATATGGACAGCCATTTAGTATCACTTATACTTTATTAATCATCATTATTGGATGTTTCAAACTTTGGTCAAAAATTTAACACACGTACCTCTGGTACCACAGAGGCAGAGTTCCGTAAGGAATCCTGAAATATTTCTGATGAGGAAAACACAAAGAGAAGAGAAGAAATGGATTTTTTTTTTTTTTATATTTTAAAATCATCTACTACATGAGATTATGGGAGAAACATACCTCCAAGCCACCCTATAAGCTGGTCCAACCTTTTGCCTTCAAATGGAGTGCTAGGTATTTTTCTCAAAGCCAAGAAACCTCAACAGCTAGATCCAATTACTGAAAAAGCCTATTCCTATACATTTCTTTCCTAATATACCTCTGACTTTATTTACTCATTGTAACAAACATGAACGAAATCCCAACAAATATTAGCGAAATCCCAATGAAAAATTTCAACCCAAGATAAAAACGTCAAAGGATCTAGAAGCGTCACTGAAACTCTCTGCAAGCATCCTAAGCTATCAAATTCTCTTCCTACTTTTACCACACCAAAGAATAAAGACTACTTCTCTACTCAGAAGTTTAAATGGTCAAAATGACTTTCATTTCCCAACCCAACAGAGAGGGAATCAAAGTATGGTTCAGAGGAACAGTAAGTTCCTCAGGCTAGCCCCAAGCACACTGACGAGCTACAGCTGTTGAATTTTTTTCCTTGATAAGTGCACTAGTTACAGTTGTGCTTGGGTTTCATTTGAGAAAGACTATACTCGAAAGCAAAATTTTGCAGTTTCTGGGCTTTTTTTTTTTTTAACTTAAAATGTGCTTCCATGAAACTGCAATTTTATAAATAAAATGTGATATTTTCCCCACATGCTTTTATATGTCATTGTACATCCTTCTCTGCTCAGACATAAAACTTACAGTCAGAATCATTTAATCAAGTGTTTATACAACTGAGCTTGGATCATGTACCAACTTCATGTGAGAAAAGAATGAATGGTATTATTAACTATTACTGTTTTCCATCTAAGAAAACTTAAAAATAAGCCCAAGGATACTTGTGATATTTTTCAAGCTATTTTTCTAATTAACTTAATTCTATTCCTCAGTAATGCTATAAATAATCATTGTATTATATAGAAATTGTGGCTGATTTTCAGTTAATAACACAGTGACATGTGAAGTATTTTTCCTATTAAAAAAATTAAAAAGGTGCTATTTTTCCTCCAAGTTGAGTGACAGCAGTTAGTCCTTGCAAAACAAAAATCCCATATGTCTCCTTGATAGGAAATGGACAGTGCCATTTCACCATAATTTTAACATTGAGGTTTATCTTCAGATATTTCACTGTCCTGCAATTTCCTTTGCTCAGTTTCATACAATGCATAACGCTGTAAGACCCCTGTTCAGAAAGCTGTGACTGCCACATACTAGACAAAAATTAAGCATGTAGTTCTTTGCCTTAGAAGGGCATCCTCACTATGCAGCTACGTAAGATGGTAGCAAGAACAAATCTGGGAAGAAGTGCTGTGCAGACTGTACAAAATACAGTGAGATCCCAGGAAGGAGGCATTTTGATGGGTGAAGGCTGATGAGCACCCATCTTAAGAGATACTCTTAAGAGCAGATTGACAGAGTAGGTTTCACGGGGAGAAGCTGATGTGGCAGCTCAATAAACCATCAGAGTCCATGTTATTTTCCATATATGCTGAGATGGAATCAGGAATATGAGTGGGTGAGGACCAGAAGTACTTACAGAAAGGGATTTCAGCTGGAGAAAACGTAACAGACTTCAGTGCTTGACAACACACTGGTGACATCATAAGTCATGACAGACATTTTTACTCATGTGAGCCAACCACGCTGTCTCAATTGAAAGGCAGGAAAATTCAGCTTTTATATCCTTTTTGATTACAATATGCAGAGCACTAAGTTAAATATATTTTTTGAAAGCCTCTGAAAAAAGGCTTTTGTCCTTCATCTTCTAATGAACTACTTCTTGAGATTAAAAAAGAGCTTCACTATCGCCTACTTGAATTTTCTCTATGTAGTTAGCTACAACTAAGGACAGAAAAAGAAACACTCTTGCTGTGTAGTATTTAAAGTCAAATAAGAGTTACTACCAGAGATTAAATGTAGTTCAGCATTTGCATCTATTTGTTTTCAGTGAAGCTGTAATGCCCAATAATCAGAATTTTGGCCTAATCTTGAAAAAAATTAATGGAAAAATTGTCTATGGGGAAAAACTATACATTATTAAGAGAAATTTATATGTCTTAATACACTTTTTGGAGAAATTTAAGGATCTTAAGTTCCAGAAAGAATTTCTCCTATTTACAGAAAAACCTGTAATTCCACAAAAGTTTGCAAAGAAATTCCTAGAGGAATGAGAAAGAATTCTTTTATGCAGACAAAACCAAAAAGTTGCGGGTTTTTTTTTTTCCCCTCTGGATTCATACCAACAAGATGCACTCAAATAGTGCAGTTTGTTCACATTAGAAAACTGTCTTACTGAAAGCAAAATTAATAACAGAACACATCTCACTAACTTGAAAAAGACTTTTTTCTGACTCTAAACTGTATATAATTTTTGCTCATAAAGTGCAGAATTTAAACCGTATCTACCTGAGCAAAAGGCATAGTTAAAATACCATATATAATTTTTCTTAACATAAACTTAGTCTGTTATTTTTTCAGTGCATACTGACCATAATCAAAAAGTGCATTTATTGGGGATAACCCAGTCTATATCAAATAACCATAATAAACACTAAAAATTTGGAAAAAAAAAAAAGGAATAAGGGAACTAATTGCTATAGATCTAGCTTTCCATTCAATGTTGCTCCTCTACTTAATACTACTGTTAAATTTGGATAATATTGATTCTACTGTTTAAAGGCTATAGTCTAAAAGAGGTTTAAAATCAATTTAAAGTAAATTTGCATTTATGATGTACTTACATAGCTCTCTATGGGAAACATTAGTGTATAAATTTAAATTATACCTACCCACAATATTCTATGTATTCATTATTATATTAATTTTATATGATACAATCCTGCAGGACATTTGGTTTTGAGTTTACAATTATACTTAAATTCCATTTCCCTACTATACTCTTAAGCCTACATACTAAACCTATAGTGTCAAATTAAACATCCGTAGCTGAAATAAACAACTGTAACATCATCAACAGTGCTGCTGGGATAGTGCATGTTATGGGGGCCAACATTTCCCTTTGAATTCAATGGTAGAGCAAACAGGTTTTTTATTATCTGGCAGAACCGAGAGCTGAGGAGGGAAAGGAACTGAAATGGGTAAACTGGGAAATCAATTTGCCCACCCCCCCCTTTCCTTATATCCAAAAAGAGATCCCAATAAAACAATGCTGCACAGGTCCCTCTACAACACTGATAATCCAGCAGCAAATAATGTTTATTAAACACATCTGATTTGCAAGAGAAGAGACTTTTAACCAATTTTACATGTAGCATACTAGTATTTGCCCACTTATGCCTGCAAAACTAATGAGCTGCACAGTTTGATTCACATTTTGCATAAAACATGGCTTTTATTCCAACTCAAGAAAATTATCATGCAGCATGACTGACACAACTCATGGTCTTCCCTTAAAGAGAAAAATCCTGTAGTACATCTCCAGAAAATAAACAATATATGCTTCTACCCCTAGTCCTTCCTCCTCCCTGCAAACAGACTCAGCGTGTGGTTCCTGAGGAATTAGTTGTAGAAGAACTCCCTGCTGACAGCAAAATGCCAAATGCACGTCCTGCGCGTGTAATGCCTCTGACATTTCCACATCTCACCAGGTTAACGGTTCTGACAAGTGCTCGAAAATATATATCTTTTAAAATGTGTGTTTATTGCTGCCTTCCTATCTCCACTTCATAATGTTTTAAAATGTTATTTTACTCAGGAAACCACCTCCACATTTGTCTTTTGATTTAAATAGAAGTAATTGCTTTTTGAGGGTCAAATACTTTGCTGGAATCAATGGGTACATTTCAGTTGATGGATAGTATAAAATGTGCAAATATTATATTCTTCATATACAACAGAACTGTTAAAAACTGAAAAGAATCAACATGATTGACAGATTTAATAGGGGCAGCACTGAAAATGTTTTAACACCCTACCTTCTTTAACATTGTTATTCTTTGCAGTAGGAGACCTTGGGAAAATCTGCAAAATTTTCAAGTGTTAAAGCAACTTCTTTCCTACTTCTGTTTTTCCCCACGTAAGTACAAAATCTCCAGTTGGGACCTTTCAGAAACCAAATAGGGATCTGGCATAGACTCAAGATCAGTGCATCAACCATTCTTGTAGTTGAGTTATTACAACCATTTTTCTTAGGGAGTAATGTTCAGTATTTGCAGAAGTGCACGACTAGAACTGTACCAACTGCACATTTTGTGCACACCTTACAAAAAGTCTTATGACATTTTACGCAAGGGACAAAACATTCTTTTTTTCTCAGAACTTCTGAAATGCTTCTGGACAGAAGGTCACTCCTCATCTTTAAAATGTAAATTTTGGAAAGTGCTTTTATCTAATTCACCTAATGAGACCCTTTGTTTTACATCTGGCTTCATGTAAAATAATTCTAGGATGCATATATATATATTTATACACATTTACATGTATGTTTTATATATACATTTGAATTCATATTTGAAATACTTTCCCCTTATTAAATATAAGTTTTTCTCTCAATACAAGTGGTATTGACAATGACAGTAAAAGTCACTGATACTACTTAAACTTTATGATTTTGCAATGGAATTCATAAACTATATAATTTCTTTTATAAATTGAATTTAATAATTAAGCCTTCCTCAGGAACATGCTGCACACCATAAAAATTACGAAGCTCAGAAAAACAGAGGTATTTTAAACTGCTACAGGATACCTGCACCATTCAGTAAAGGCATTTTTTCCTTTCTGTACTGTCAGTCTTGTACTTTCCTCACCACTGATGATGATAAAAATAGATTTAAAGGAAAATTAGATGGTTTTGAACTTCCTTGGTATTCAGTCAGAGAGGTCACTCTTGTTTCAAAGGAAGATGGACCTCACTGGATGCAACACAGAACATGGAGTTCTCTATAAAATCCCAATATCTGACCCAGTCACAACTACTCAATTTTTCCTCTAACTCACAATATACACTGACCGGTATATAAATGATGGCAAATGCTCTTCATAAAACATTTTTTGCTTGAACTGAAATCACAATATTTCAAAATATTTCTCTTGAATCAACAAAGGAAATGAAGCTTATCATTCTACTTCACAGAAGATAATCCAGCTCAATGCCCTTACGCACAGAAGCATCGCTGGTGGATGAGAGTGGCTGCCTGTACACAGTAAACTTTGGAAAAAGAACTATGGTGTATTTAAATGCAAGATAGCCATGTCACATACCCTGCCAAAATACTCTAAACCCAAGAATATTATAAGATAGGCACTAGAGAGAATATCAAATTCTATCAAAATTTTGGTAACTGATTCCAGGCTCTCTGCTTCATCAGGGACTGTGCCCCTGACACTGAGACAAAGTTAATAAAACTATCTAAATAAATACTTGGTTCTCTCTTGTAAATCTGTTCATATGTAAATCTGTTATATATATACACAATATAACCGTGTAACCAACTAATTCTTAAGATATCAAAATAAAAAAAATCTTAATCTCTTAGCACATACTTCAGACATTCACAGATTATCGTTATTTGAACTGTATTCTATCCTTGAAAAAGATGAAAAGTGAAATTATTTTAGAGGATTTTTCTGATAAAGTGGGACTTCATTAGTGTCCCACTGTGCTTAATACTCCCCCCAAAACCAACCTGTAATATAAAAAGAAGAAGCTTTATCATTCCTAATGGTCACAATATAATCTCAGGCCAGGTAGCAGATGTTTTGTCTACAGGTGTCATTTTTGGTTTGTTTTGCCCATTCCAGTCCCACTGACTGCAGCTCGCTGTCCGAGCACCCGGCAGTACAATGTTACAACAGGTACCACAGCAACAGGAGAGTGATTCTGTGCATCACAGCATTCTCAGCAGCTAAAAGAACAGATTTTTCTTCCTCTACCGTCCTCTTTTCTTCTTAACATTAAGGCACGTATATCTGATCTAGTTCAGATTTTTTTTCAATTTGTAAGCTTTATCTCTGTGTCCTTTGAATCTCAGTTTGAGTAATATCTTTCCTTGGCACATAGTGGCGTTTTTATTAAAACATTAGTGTAAATAATATACTGTTTTGTTAACTGCATATTCAATTGCTTCTTTTTGTTACAAAGTACTTGAAGTCTAAAAAATGTCTTAAACTCCTATCTAGCTAACAGATTGAATCGTGATTGTGTAACAGATTGAAATCTCCATAATGGGAGATCGTATCAAAATTTCTCTGGAAGTCTGCTACTTCTTAAATGAACTCTTTAAGATGCAGGGGAATACAACTGTGCAGGAGCAGGAGAGTAAGATGAAAAGTGAACTAGTGAATTCAACAAAAGAAAGGCACAGAGTGCATAAGAAACCCAGACTTGTTGACAAAGGAGCTCAAAAGCACACTGAAAATAAAAGCTGTAACTAATTTATTTATTTTAACCAGAGGATGATAAAGAGTACCTGTCTGCGTGATTTAGGGATCAGTGTGAAAAACACAAGCCTACTTGTCTAAGAAATTCTGTCTTACATAAGATGCAGTGAACCTGCCTTTTTGTGCCCCTACAAATATTTAACAGCATTCACGGACGCGCTGGAGGGAAGGAGACGGAAAAAAGACACAGAAACTTCTTCTATATTTTCATCTTATTATTTCTTTTCTTGTTTTATTCACTAACAGAGAGATAACCAATGAGTACAGAGCTAGCATCAGTAGAAATTCAGATGCTAACCAGTAAATGGGCTTTTTTGTGCTTTGTGTTAAAGGATCCACTTCAAGAATGCTCTAGGCACTCCTACTCCCTACACAGTGTATATATACTGTATAGTGACATGCCATCAGTCAGGCACAGAAATAGGAATTTCAACAAGAACAGCTGACACATTTCAACAGAGAGGTTACCAGCATCTCCAAGCTATTCTAACTGAAACGCAGAGCAAGTAAATGCATGCAGTTCATCGATTAAAATTTAGGCATTCAGCTTAAGGAATCAGGACCAAAGATTATAGAAAGGTTTTAGCAACCAACATATTAAAAAAAAAAAAAACAAAAGCCAATTCATGAAAGGAGTGAAAGGAACACTACACTCAATGCTGAGGGTTTCTTCTGATATTCTGTATGATAACACTGCCTGTGGAACCAACACTGCCCAGACCGCTCAGAATCACAGAAGCACAAAACAAATTGGAAAGGGCTTTCTAACACCGAAAAACAAAACCCAAAACTTTATTATGCCTCTAACAGACAGTCCTTTTTTTTTTTTTTTCTTGTTTTTCCACACAGAGAACAACTGACTATTGTACTCTACGTCTTTGTCTAAACTCCACCAGTGTGATAATGTGATGTTGCTCTAATTTAACCCCATTATTCTTTTGTCTTTCCCGGAAGTGAAATGCCACTTCTCTTCTTCCCTTTGAGGTTCATCTCAAACAACTGTCTTTGTTCTTAATGAGACCGATCCATATGTTTGCTCCTGCATATTGTGTTCAGTTAATGGGAAGATTTTCTAACGCTATAAAACCCCTTCTATTATTTGTTCTAGTCCCCTTTGTGTTCTTTTCAATAGCTGTTGTAACCGTTACCTTTGATAAAATGTCCTACATCCACCACATTCTATTTCTGAATAGTCATCCCTCCCACGAACTCAAGCTTATTTATGTCCCTTCAGTGTATGGATATCTCCTCTCCTCAATTTCCTCCTTTCTCATTCTAGGTGTTTAAAAAAACCAAACGCAGAACGTACTGTGAAGGTGTTGATCAGGCAGCCTCACATCACTGGGTGCATCAAAACTATCATTCAAGTTATTAGTACACAATTATACTTTTAGATATTTACTTTGGGGGCTAGCAATACATCAACAGATAGCCATTATCAGAAATAAGCAAGTTAATCTCGTTGCTTATTTTTGACGGTTTACAAATCAATGAACAAGAATGAAATGATGTACACGAACTACTCAGGTGGGTTTTTTCAACAAAAATCAGGAATGTGTATAAAAATAACATAAAAGTAGCACACTTAGTGATAGATTTTTCTGAGTGTACATGTAGAGTAGAAAATATTATAAAATTCGCTGAAACCACTAGCTTTTCTTTTAAGGTACAATAGTGTAATGATGTTCTTGATTGAAATGTAGATTCCTGTGGCTAAAACAAGTTGCTCTGTCAGCCAGACATTAACATGATATTGTCAAAGCTCAGAGCAACCCTGTTTCCATGCCATGTCACCTTACACCAGAAGCAACAGCAGCACAGACCGGTGTGGCACACACAGAACAGTAGCCACACACTCACCATGAGAAAACATGAATAATCCTGGAAAAAATCCAGTGTTATCAGACACCCCAGAGGGATGCTAGGTGTTTGCTGCTACTGTGCTCAGAAAGCAATACTGAGGAGTCCTCAAGGTTTAAGTAATATTCATTATTTTCTTTTCCAATAGATCTCATGGCTCTGTAAGCAAAATATAAGACAGGACCCAGGAGCTCACACAATTGATTCCAACCCCTCGGCATCTAGTATGCAAAACTGTTGTTTGGCTTTAGATCACAGCGAACAAGAGTCCAACAATTTATGTCCAATTTTATGTTGGTGAATACCTAGTAAACTTATCCAGCACTGACAAATGTCTCATGGGTATTGTTACTTCAATTTTCTGCTATGTCCCTTCCCCACCAGGAATCACCTGAGTTCTCCCAAACACACCGGCCCACTCCAGTCTAACCACTATAGCATTTATTCTTGAGCAAGTTTTCAATTTTTCAGAGTAACCTGCTACTATGACAGGATTTAGTAAAACAGTTTCTCTCTCCATATTCTATTCCCTTGACAAAAAGAATACATGCTTCTTAAGCCTTCTTAAAAGGCTTTACATCATTATTCAAATATTTACCAGTCCCCCTTGCTTCAGTCAGGCTTATGGAACTTCTGCACTCAAATTTTGTTTTCCCAAGAAATAAGGGCTGGAAGCTGAACAATTCCTACTACAATCTGAAAATATACATCATACAACAACCAAAGCCCCTCACTATCTCCTTGCATGGGATTGCAGTAGCCATACAGTAACCATAGCTACTCATTTCAATGAAAACAAAAAGAAATAGCAATGAATAACAAAGAAACCATAAAATACATTACATACTGAAATAAAATACATACTGAAAGCTAAGTAAACCTTCTTATGTTTGTATGGTGCAAAACAGCCAGTGTTTTGGTTTGATTTCCTATGGACACATTTATCTCTTCAGTAACATGTTCCAAAAGTATATGCAGGTATCCATTTCGACAGGACACAGAAGAGACTGTACCAGCGGTGTATTGCTGTCTGATAAATTACAAGAAACGTGCAAATTTTGTCATAATCCTGTCATGTTGAGGTCTGTAAGGCAGTATGTCTAGTCAAGGACTTAGCAATTGTTCCTTCTGCCCGTCCCTCGCACCGTGTACACTCACCAAATATATGCCACGCAGAGAAGATCAGTTAATTCTCTCAAATACAACACGGGAGGAACAGGAGGATTTGGATCTTGCTGGTTATTTATTTACAGGGAAATTTATAATATTTGAACTCAAATTTATGTTTGGAGGCAATGAACCTTTTGTTACAAATAGCAGTAGGGCTCCATAACAGGCCTGCCTTGAAAGTCTGTGACTCTAGGAAAAAGCAGTTGTTTATCATCTGTCATCCTCACACAATTTAATGTTTAACTAATGCAGAAGTCAAAGTACTGCTGTCTCAAGTGCAAAAGAGAACTTTGTGATCAGATAAGATGTTTGATGATGTCTTGTAAGATCAATTCTGGAAAATATTGGAAATTTGTGACAGAGGTGTCCTTTATTGCAGAGCGGTGGGTCTCTACTCCTGTGCTATTCCTGCCATTGGAATAACCAGCAGTGACACAGCAGGCCAAAATGATGATCTGGGTTCTGAATGGATGGGACGTTCCAAAAGCCATGTCAAAAGGATCAGCAGCACAAGTACCTACACTTAGGTCAAGATTATTATGATTTCAGGAAATAAATTACAGGGCTCACACAAATTAATTATCTTCATTTTTAGCCATAGAGATACATAAGGAGATATTAATACAGACTTGTAGAACAATTAAGGTTAAAAGGAACCTCTCCACTCCGACCCAAAAGCCAATCTCACAGTTAGGTAAGGTTAACTTCTTACTCATTTTCATTCTTGAAAGGAGTATCATACATATTGTAACTTCCAATACTCATTCTCGATGCCTCAAATAGGACTAGAAAGAGGAAAAGATGAGCTTAGAGCCCTTACCTTTACTACTGACTACAATAAGCGCCCTGATTTTGTTAGCACAGCCATCAGATTCTCTTATATGTGCAGACTTAAAAAATAAGCAGTTTTTTACTCTTTCTGTGGACACTATGTTTCTACATTTAGACAAACTATGCAATGTGCTTTTACATGAATAATCGAGATTATTTCTAGAACTTAAAAATTTGGTATTTTCTGAAACCTATAAGAAATAGGTAACAGTAAGACATAATGCTCAAGTGACTCCAGCGTCAGAGCTTCAGGCATAAGAATAAATGTTTCTCTTTGTCAGATCTGGCACATTCATAACTTATTTGTAAATTGGGAAGACTGTTTCAAAGCTCCCCCATTCAATGATGAAATCACATTTTCCCGGTAACCCCAAGCATGTCATTTATCTCCATCAGAACAAAGACTTCAATGAACAATAAAGGAAAGTGTCAACACTTTTCGTTAGCAAATCTGCTACTAATCCTGACTCTCCCCATTTACATGAGGTACAGATAGGGAAATAAATGACAAGAATAGAAATGTGAACATATATGAATATGAGCACTATTAAAGAAATTTTTGTCATTTTCAAATAAAACATCTTCAAAAACATGATTTAAAAATGAGGATCAGCTTTGCAATTTCTTATGATTTTGGCAACTCTTGTCTGTTAAATAACATTCTGCCTTCAATTTTTCATTGGTATCAAAATGCAAATCTTGCATTGATGCAAGATGAGTAATCTTGTAAGTTACATTTACAAGAAGCACGGACATTTCCGTGAGGTCAGATATTTTTTTTTCCTTTAGAAAGAAATGATGAAACAACAATAAAGTAATTTGTCAAATTACTTGACAGAAATATGTTCCACTTACACCAACAGAGATCAGCAGGTGCACTGCTGCATAATGTACTCCATCCCGCTAGTACTTGCAAGGTAAAATTTATAATGTATCAAGATGAAAATTAAAAGTAGGATTGAACAACCTCACCACGCTATGGAACTCCAAGGTTGCAGGTGTTTAAGTACAGACAAATTTAGAAGAAAGATGATTAAAGTTGCATTTATACAAAACATATTAATCTGTCAGAAGCCAAAAATATTTCTCATGGGAATATTTTCAGTAGCAAGATCCTAGGAAAAAAACTACTCAAACACTTCCTAGGCTATATGAAAGCTCAAAGTATGGTACACAAAGTGACCAACATCATTGAGTATACGAACATCTCAGTGGCACTGAGGAAATCCTAGCTCGAAGCAGATCAACAATTTGAAGAAGTATAAACTAATGTCTGTGCTGAGTTTAAGAAGAGGATTTTAGATTGAAACTCTAAATTCAAATAAAATTAGTATCACATTATAAATATACACAAGAGTTCCTTTATTAAAACTTTAGTAGCATTTACTTCAGATACGTAAGAAAAGTGAAGGTCATGCTGCATGTAAAACAATACCTTAATCCAAGGACTAAATTTCAGAATTTATATCTACAACAGAGAAAGTTCAAAATCACTACTACATCTCCTGTATGTACCTTCTATGACACAAAAACCCGAATGGTTAATGCCTTCTGGGATCTCTCAGAAAAAAACCTAATCAAGCTATCAGAGGTTACCATGATGCTGACTGGCCCAAGCTTCTTGCAGGGAAAGGGAAAGGGAAATCAAGATAGAAAAATAAAATAACCCATCCCAAAATGGGATTCACTCTTACCATGAAGATAAACAGGTCTTGCTTCTAAGCAAGCAAATATGACATGCTGTGATTTCACCATGTAATCGAGAATAGCATATTTGTATTTCAGTTAGGGACTTTCAGGTCTAAACCACTGATTAAACAGTTTCCATGCCTTAAGAAAGACTTAAAAGTCTTTCAAGATGCCTTTAGCTGTCAAAGCTTAACTGGCTTATAAAATAAAATAAAATTATAATAACTAAAAAATAATCTGCCAAGGAAAACCATATTCTGACCCAGCTGCAGCAAGAAGACACCTTGGGATAACCTAAGGTCTCAAAGATAGTTAAGATTCTTGGGAACCAAATGAGGCTTCTGGAACACCAGAAAACCAGTGCAGATAAAACTCTGTTAGGAAGCATTATACAGGAAGGGCAGATGCTGTCCTTAAACACATCCAGGAGAACCCTATGGATCTATGTGCTTTGCTGTTACAGTAAACTAAAAGAACTAGGTATACTATATTCACAGCTAAAAAAAAAATCCACTCAAAAGTACTGTTTCAATCAATGAATAAACCGCTTGCTTTCAACACAGTTCTGTTCGCTTTCGATTAGTTTTCACCTCTAGTGTACTAATTGTTGAGTCCCTTAACTGGCTGATTAGAATCCAATACCAAGTGTATGCCGGACTCCTTTTAAACAAATTCTTCAGCTTATTGAAAGAGAAATTGTGTTGAAACAGCTACTGAAGTACGTTTAGTACTTGGTTTACTCATCTACTCCTCGTGCATGTTGTGCCTGTTTAATCTCGATTAATTGTACGCTGTGCCCCTTAGCATGGTCACTCAGGAACACGCAGCTTGTGCTGCAGCCAAGAATCACAGCCCTTCGTCTTCACTTGCACCTGCTTTTTGGAAGGACAAACACCCGCTCACACTGCTGCTCCTGAACGTCTGCATGGTAGGGACCACCCTTAGCACAGGCAATAACCAAACACTGGGAAGGCAGTGGATTTTGTGAGGTGTGCACAGACAATTCATAAAGTACATGCACCTCTCGATTATTTAAAAACGCAAATTCACCTGAAACACAACTTATTTTCCTTTAGTGGAATTTATTTTTCATGTCAAGGTGCTTACAATCTTTTGGATACTAACGTGATGTAGTTTTCATCAAAAAAGTGCCCACCTATGACAGGCAAAAACAGGGTGGTGTGAGCTTACCACAGATTTGATTTTGCTCTAATAAAATGCTCATTGAACAGCACAGTTTACTTGAAAACTACATTTTAATAATATTCATCACAAAACACATTGGGAATGTTAAGACCTTGAGAAACTCTCTTTCTCAACTACTCTGCCCTGTTTAGGAAGGATACTCATCTTGTGAGTATCTTCTTCTCTCACTTTCTCAGTTGCCAAGCTCTCCACAGTTTCTGTTACTGTATATAAGACATTTATCTACCTGTAAAGTGTATCCTATTGCTACAGGGTAACACTCTTCAGCCGATTTTTTCTGAAAATGTCACCTTTTTCATAATAATACAAACTTTGCATTTGTATCTCCAAGTTACAAAGAAGCATCAGATTAAAACCAATATAATTTTACTACCTTCTGATATAAAGTGCTTAAGAAATTATTTATGTTTAAGCTGATACGTTCAAACATGAGTTCAAAAAATTAATGATTAAGAATTCACCGTGCAGCAAGCCAAGGGTAAGGGTTTGCTTGTGAGAGGAGCAGAGATTAGCTGAGTTTGACAAGAGAACACCCAGCTACAAGGCGACACAGGGGAATCCAGAAATGCAAGGTGAAATATAAAACAATTAGCCCTCACTTTTGACAACTGAAGTTTATGAAGATGGGAATTATGAAATCAAATTGTTTATTTTTAGACGATATCCCTCAAAATGAAATGTAATTTCATTACCTTGTCATGTCACAGACAATAATAGTTGCCACAGAGGAGAGAGAGAGGAAAAAAAAGGACATACCATTACTTGGAACTGAAGAACAAAACCTGAGAGAGACTAAAGTTCAAAAGTTCTGAGAATTCAGAAAGAGTTAAATTCTGTATGTTTTTCTATCATAAATATGGAACCCATTTCATGTATCTATAAAAAAATTGAAATTATATTACAAATTCCTCTCCACCTAAAATAAGCAGTCATCTGTCACTCTTCTGTGAAGTGGTACCACTCCAAGAGTAGTACCTGCATTTTCCACTCCAAGCAGGCAAAGAACAGACAATTGTTGCAGCCACAGGTTCACACAGTACATCCGAGTACTGATCAGACTAGTATTAAAAAAATAATTAATGTTACACTGTTTGTAAAATCTGACTTCCCTGTGAATGTAAGAAAAAGCTCAGAAGGATTTGCACCACAGTTCAAAAGATGAGAGATGGATATTCAGAAAAGGACATACGGTTATTTAAGTCCTGTACATTACAGTGAGGAAGATAAAAAGACCTTCTATACATGACACTTCATAAAATGAAGATATTGGCACATTACTATGAAAAGATTCATGTTATCAAATACAAATTATTATTCACCAAAGAATTTGCATTTCAGTGAGCTTTGTCTCCTATCATCATACAACCTCTAGTAATTCAACCGCACAACCATTCACTGGCTCTGCTCCTTTACTTTCATAATGGCTCTTAATTTAAGTAGCCTAAGAACAGGAAGGTTTGAAGAAAGCATTTTGTCTAATACCCAATAAGAAACTCTGTATCATTTGTTAGAGGCTTCTCTTATTAAAGAAATTTGATTAGGAAGTCTAACTAAACAAATGCGAAACTACAATCAAAGCATATAGAGTTGGACAGATAAAGTTCTCCAGACTCAACCTCTCTCCTGTTTTGCTGTTACACGTGTAAAAGACACACATGTGGTTACCTGCAGTGTTCAAAATTTTCTTATTTTCTGTAGTAGGGACCTTGTAGAAATGATGTTTGTTTAGCTTTTCTTGTTGTTTTGGGGTGAAGTGGGGGAAGGTGTGTGTCTGTTTTGGTTGTAGGGTTCTTTTTGTCTTTTTTTTTTTCCAATAGTTAATTAAAATCTAGTCCAATAACACTGACAATAACACCAGAATACTTGTAGGAATAAACAGTTTTTGAACACGTATCTAGAGTTGTGATCTTACAGGCTAAACCACACATGCTGCATTATTCATCTTACTTTGAAAGTCAGGTTTAAACATATTTGTTAGCCTGCTTACATTAATGCCAAAAGACTTAAACTTGGGCAGCATGAATTTGTGGCAGATATGGGAAAAATAAAAAGAGAGTAGGTCACTATGTCAAGAGAAGCAGCAGAGTGCTCTGTCCTGCACGAGTCCCTTAGGAAATGCCTGGTGTACGGGCTGGGCAATTCCAAGAGTTATAGCTCCTTAATGATGACAGTTCCACAGAAGCCCTTGTAACTCCAGAAAATAGCTATCTGCAAAAGACTTATGTGTAGGAAAAAAACCTGCAGGATGGCCAGAGCTAGAGCATGTCACTCAGGACATTTCTTCACATTAACTTTGAGACAATTTGATTTCTACAAACACCACAGATTTAGAAAGACATATCTGAAAAAGCACAGTAAAGGAAAGAAAATACCATTTAAATTTTCTGTAATAATAAACATTTGGATTACTTTTCATATTACTACTACTTTATTACTTAACTAGCAATATTAACCCCCCTGACAAGTACACATGGCCGAAATGCCATTGCTTCCTGACACTGCAGACTTCACCAACTCTGAGCTGCCTTAAAGGAAACGTCAATAATGCATATCACGGAAACAACTCGGAAAAAGAAGAAATCAGTACAATACACGTCAATGCTATCTATCTTCTGTAGGTTCACCTAAATCTAGACGAAACAGTTTCCTTATTTAAATTCTGCCTCTGCAGAATTTGAATCTTTTAGCCTTTATTATGTGTAGCAGTCCTGCCCGGTCAGAGCAGTTCTGGTCCTAATTTCCTTGTTTAGTCTCAATTTCTTCCTGTATTCAAGAGATTGTTGATACAAACCCTAAATTCAAGCACAAAAATGCAAGTGTATTGAATACTGCCTTTAAGATATGGAGCTTGCAATTTTTCACAAAAATAACTTTTAATCAGACATAATGTTCAGAAACAACAAAACTATAATGAAGCCATTAATGAGCTATTAAATGAAAGATCCAAACCCCACTGCCGAGAGAAGACGCCAATGAGAAGTTTGACTGTAAGTGTGGTTCTGTTACTTCTGACAAGGGTTTCTATAAAGAGAATGAGGCCTGACAGTGACTAAAAGAAGTGATGCCTTTTATTACTCTGAATATGTCAGTTCTAGTGACTAAAGCAGGCACTTGGTAAATTAGAACATGTGGCTGTCTAGTCTGTACTGTCAGGGAGGTTGCACAAGCTGATTTTACTATTATTGAAAAGAACCACCAATATGTTTCCCAAAACCCATATTATAACATGATACACAAAGTAAAATTTCTGAATCAAAACTGAGGGGCAAAACCTACAACTAAACTCAAAATCACCAATTAATCTTTGAGTGGAAAGAGGAGGGAAGGCAGCAATACAGGTTTATCCCAAAAAAGAATATATTACAGTTCTCAAAAAAGCTGAAGATTTTGCAAGCTAGACCAGTAACAGATGAAGATTTCTGGTTAGCTAAAGAGGCCACCAGCTTTTTTTTTTTTCCCCTCTAGTTGCAGATCATTTAGTTTTCTCTTCCTTGGGAATTTCCCACTTCCACATGTTATTTAATCAATTTTATTTCTCATTTTTTATTTTTAAAAACAGAAGTTCTTTGGGAGGCCTCCAGGCATTAACACCATATTCAGTATTTTCATCAATCAGGGCCAGGTAGTTCAAGCCATGTAGGATTTGAGGCACTGTAGCCAAGTACAATCAGATATGTCCAGATTCTGAGAACATACACAACATAAAAACTTGTCTCTGAAGCACATTGATTCTACAGAACCATCACTCAAAATCTAAACAATTATATTGGGATCAAATACTAACTCCTAACAACCCTGTGTAAGGAAAGAGATTCTGAAGAAGTGTCAAAACATGTTACCAGTTATGTCTGTTAAGACTTATGGTCAGGGGAAATACTGTGACGTTGGTTGAAAATACTGAACTCACCTGTCCCTGTAAGGAAGTGGGTATCAAGAAGCGAGCTGTGTATGTCTCAACTTTTCACCTCTGCTTATTATCCCAAGCACATTTAACTCCTCACAAACAATAATCCCATCCACTACATACATTTCTATCAAAGCACTTGGCCTTCCACTTACAATTTCTGAATAGAGTTATTCATCGCCAATATACAAATCTGTGATGCAGGGAAGAGTTCACAAGTAGCAGAGTTTAAAATATTTCTATCATCATTTCCTTGTTGCTTATCCCTATTAAGTAATACAATGCAATAAATTTTGGTTTACTTACTATTAGGACATTAGGTACTGTAAAAATGTTGCCCCAGATGCAGAACCAATTTAGAATAAGGCACATTGTATTTCCAATTCATAGAGAAAGCACTAGTCAGGCACTTTCCACTGTCACCTTAGCAGTGAATCTAAGTAAACCTAAACTAATGAATTATAGCACTAGTATATAAAAAAAAATAAATGTATGGAATCTTTTTTTTTTTAAAAAAATCAGTTCTTTCTGTCTATGTCCTTGTTCAAGTTTCACAGCATGCATATGGATATGAATAAGTAAAGGATTCTTCACCCTAATTTCTTAAGCACAGCTTGAGAAATGTTCCAGATTAACAGAAAAGATAATACACGTACATAAGGCTGTCTTTCAAAGAGGTTCAATAATTTGTAAATGTAATGTTTACACAGATCAGGTCAAGTGAAAAAGTTCTTAATATATGTATTTAACTTATGTAAATCTGTTTATCAGTGCTAAGGAACATGGGATGATTTCAAATGCTTGCTATCTAATATACAGTACATATTTAGTACAACTCAGAATTCTCATCCCAATTTTTAATTACTATGCAGTCTGCAAAGACAAAAATCCAACAAGTTAGATTGCTCTTTTTTCTTTTATCAGAACAATTAACATTAATCACATATTACTTTGCTGACACTGCTTTTCTACACATATATTACTAAAAAAATAAATTTTGAATAAAAGTATTAAAACAATTACCTTTAAACATATTTCTACCAATATTTCCTTAGCCAGTGTTCATAAGCACGTTATGCAAAGCTTCATTTATACTCACTATACGTTTCAGGACTCCCAACAATAAAACGAAACAGTAATTCCTTTTAAAATTGTTTATATTATGTTTTTTCCAGAAGTACTTTTCTGCTTATACTGTATACAATATTACTTGCATAACTTGATAAAACTATTAAACACACCTTGGTGGTAGGAAGGGAAAACACCATATTTGTTTATACTTGAGATTTTTAAAGTTTCAGACGAAGAGTCCAAACAGATGTCTCTGTGGAGCCCATCCTGTTTTTTTACCTACTAGAGAATAAAGTAGCCAGTTTCCAATCCATTTGGAAATCCATTTAATTTCTATCTCAAAATCTTAAAATTAAATATCCACCCATCCACATGGAGATCCAGAGATTTAGGGGGTTTTATTTCATTAAAATCTACTTATACTGGATATCTATGATCTGGCACAGTAAGCACAGATCTAACAGCCTAATTGCCTGGATTTTTCACAGTGATCTATTCAAACTGCCTCTGCAGTAAAGGGTTAAATAGAAATAACAGGGACTTCTCGTTGCTGACCAAGAAAGAAAAGGTAGGACATACTGGAGTAATTTGGGAAGAGACTGCTCTTCTGGGACACAGGAGATGTCAAACCAACAGCATTACCAAAGCTCTACCAAAAGGAAGAAAAGATGCCACAACTCAAACCACTATGAATTGTGTTTTTGAATAGCCCAGGGACACCAGACAATTACATTTTTTCTTAACCTCGCTTGGGAGGAAAGATACCGTCACAGAACTCTACAGGATAAAGACATGCTACATAAAAGTAAACAACTCTGCGTGTATGTAGAATTTCTTACTGTAGAGTGGATCTTGAGATAAACCTTGTTTTTCTGTTCTGCAGTTGTAATAAAAACAGTGTACATTATGCTCCCTTAAATACTTTCTCCCACGTAAACAAATCTGATGCCAATCTCACACGTCACACGAGCCTGATGTGTCTGCACAGCCCCAGACTCACGGACACGAGAGAAAACTCGGCTTGCTCAGGGGACTAATGTCACTGTGGGGAGATCTTTGCTTCAGCAAAAGTAAGACTAAATGAGAAGTTTTCCACGATAACCAGGTATTCTGAAATAAATATGTTTAACATTTTTGGTGCAATAACAAATCGCATCAAAAAAAGAAAAAGAAAAAGACTTCATTACAGCTATGTATTTTCAAAGTTCCTTTTAGTAGTTTAAAAACTCTTTCAGTTTCATGAAAAAGTTTCGTTACTGTTTTCCCTAAACTTATGTCCACATTTAATCACCCACAATGCACCTCCACCACACAGCAGATGTGTCATTAACTATTTCTGAAAAAAAGTGAAATAAAATCACCCAGCATGAGAATACTATGGAATAAGTCAACGCGAGCAGATGGTGTTTATTTTGTCACTGCTTGTGTTAAAAATTACCACCTATTTTATCAGTTTCTTTAAGGTAGAAGCTTCATGTAAAAAATTAAAAAGCTATTTTTTATAAGCTGTCACAGAACTCTTTAAAATATAAGTTCTTGTTTTCATGGCTTCCAGTTTTCTAGGACATGGTGCAATACACAGGAGATTGGTTTGTATAAATCTGACATGGAGTATTGTGCTAGCAGCTCAGTCTTTCAACACACAATCTGTTTTGATTCTTGAGCAAATTTGCAAATTCTTTAGTTCAAATACCGGTGTGTTTCAAGACAAATTCTGTAACAAGTGTTAAGTCTGCTCCTAAGAGAGGCACCTGGTAGAACTGTCAACTTGTTTTCTTCTAGGACCCAATATGCAAGAGAGTTTTACTCCCCCCTCAGAACTTCCAACATTCTCATCGTTTTATCACACCGTTTTGGCTTTGACGTTTACGTTCACTGGCTGATTGTTTCTTAACAAAGCAGTATGTTGCATAAGGAGCAATTGTACAACCTGGAGTCAGTTACTTAAAGAAATCATTGCTAAAATCCCATCATAAAACCAGGTTTTGCTCAGTATTTTTGAAAGAATTTCCATTAAAATGGAAAGCCTAAAAACCTCCCTGAAAAGCAAACCCATATAATCCTCAGTAAGGCAAATCCACACCAAAAGCAGAAAAGTGAGATGAATTCCTCCCTACTTTGATTCAAACAATTATTTTATTATAAACACTATCCACAGTATCCATATACAGTATTTAAATACAATTTTCAATTTATTTACCATTCTCACTGATGATTTTAAATGTCACACCGTAAAGAGATCATCCTCCTAAACCAAATCCTCATACAACCAGTTGCATTTTGTACCTAAACATCATAAGCGTAGGACAAAATCCAATCCACTTTTTTTCCTCCAGAAAAGGCATAACAGTTTTAAACTGAAAGAGGGAAGATTTAGGTTAGATATTAGGAAGAAATTCTTTTCTGTGAGGGTGGTGAGACACTGGAACAGGTTGCCCAGAGAAGCTGTGGCTGCCCCATCCCTGGAGGGGTTCAAGACCAGACCGGACGGGCCTTTGAGCAACCTGGTCTGGTGGGAGGTGTCCCTTCCCAGGGCAGGGGATTGGAACAAGATGGTCTTTAAGGTCCCTTCCAACCCAACCATTCTAGGAGTATGTCTTCATTAAATTATAGTTCAATTGATAACATCCCCAAATTACTTTAGGAACTCACTTGCACATCACAGATCACCACAGATCTCCCAAACAGCTGTATGCTTGCAGCGACAACATATCAAACACACAGCTTATTGGCTATATCCATTCAAATCTTCTTTTGGTATTGACAGGATTATACATGAATTCAGAGACCATAGTCTCCACTACAATGTCCAGATTTGCACGTTATGCTATCTGAACTCTTTCAAAAGAATTACTTAATGATTAATAAGTAATTACTTAATTACTTAATGATGATAAAAAGAAACCCAGAGTGGTTTTGTTCTTTTGTTTGGTTGGATCTGCTTTTAATTCTGAATGCTTAGTATGAGATAGATTTGAGATATTTTGGGTTTTGTTTTGGTTTGGTTTTTTCAATCTATTAAGAATTCTTCTCCAAAAAAAGGAGAAGTCAGAAAAGGTGAAATTTAAGTCTATCTAAATAGTAGGTGGGGGAGATATTTTCCTATAGGACACCTTTATCCTTTTTACTTCCAGAGTCTGAACCTGGATCTTACAACAATCCCTCTGCCTGCATTTCTGAAGCACTGACCATTACAACACCCATGTTCAGCACTTAACCTTTTTTCTCATTACCTCTGGGTCTGCACCAGCAGCATCTTTCTCCTTTAGCAAAGCAAAGGCTGAATGGATCAAGGAATCTCTGATTTTATTAGAACACAGCAAAGCAATCCATCCACTAAATGAGCACACTTGATAGCTCGGTACCTTTAAATGAAAAGTCTGAGTGCTCTACTTATGGCGACACAAAGAATCCTCTTCTGTTGACACAATAGGCACACTGAAAGCTTTGCAACACTATTTGGATGCGTTCTGAGCCAGCTGAGCCTTTAAACCAAGGTTAGTGCCATCTGTCTGGTTTTGGCAGTATCCAGATTGATGGAAAATAAAAATCCTATGGCACTTTTAAAATGGAACAGAGATAAAGCTTGGTTGTGGTCAATTCCCTTGAATTATTAACATAATAGAGTTGGCTGACATCAATGCCAGTCAGCACATCTGAATCTATACGCTCACTGCACCCTTCTTACCACATTTAGAGTATGTAATGAACTCTCTTACTAGTGATATTATATGTAGTACATCTAAGTAATTAGGCCCATACAAGTCACAAAAAGTACTAGGTTGTTCTATTGCTAGTCTCAGTTCAATTATTTTTTTAAGTCCATGTTACTGTAAAGCCAGAGGTGGGAATTAACACTACCATCAAATATTTTTAAGTCGCTATATGGTTATTAATATATTCTCATGTTCTTCTTAATTTCTAGAGCCCTGAACAAACACAGTATCAAAAAAATTACAAGAAATATATAAATCAAATTTGTTTGAATGGGAAAGGGCATCAGGTTGTCAAGGTTAAGAACTAGACCAAAAGAGAAACAATATTAGATGAAAACCCTTAAAGCTGTCTGTGATCCTAGAAAATGCACTCAAGTTATTTAGAGTTAGTATGGCCTAAATAGCATAACCCATTCATTTTACCTGTGCCAAAATCCCTTCTGCAACACCAATAATCATCAATACTTCAGAAATGCGGAGGTATATACAAGATCATTTCCATTCTTTATTAATTGCACTTTTATTACCAACCATACACATGCCAGTTTGGGCAATTTTTAGTATTAGCACTATGGAAATGCAGTTGGTCTACCAAATGTTCTGGCTCCCACTCTTCTAAGGAGCATGGAAATTAAAAAAAAAATTAAAAAAACCTGTCCTTATCTTCAGTTTGAAAACACACCGAGCATTTCTGGGCTACACTAACTACAAAATGGTCACAGAATGCTCGGTACTCTCAGAATTTGATGTAAGACACTGTCTCAGTACTTTGCTCAGACACTGAGATATAAAGCATAATGCCATTCACTAGTTCCTACCAACAATCAAGCAATTATGGAAAAAAGTATATCAGAAAATCAAATAGGGGGTGACGAGAAAGCCTTGTTTTATGTTCTATTTAAATATTAAGCAACCAGAATATTATTCCTGGTCAGGGCCCTAAGTTTTCAAAGCATGTACTCAAGTGCTTAAATGAAAAGCCCAAATGGAAAGGTATCTTTCATGTATGTACTAGGTCATGGTTGCAGTGGAAGAAAAGAACAAAATATCAAAATGTATCTTTCATCTCATTAGACAGTCAAATGCAAGGCAAAAATTGCAGCATTGAGGACAAAAGACTTTATGAAAATGGCCCCTGCTAAATTAGGCCCCTGCACATACTGATACTATGGTTGGTATATGAAAACTGTTTCTTGAAGAAAAACTTTTCAAGAAACAGTGATCAACATCACTGAATCATTATTATTCCATTAAAATTCCCTAAGATGTCTTTGGATTTATATTACTACAACTTGTTATTTTTTTGTTTTGCTCAAAAGTACACTGCAAGCTTTATTCCAAAAATGTTTCTCCTCCCAAAGGCATCTTGCTCTCACAGAAACAAAAGGTATGTTTTCTTTGTGTGTGTGGAGTAGTGGTACTTAAAAAAAAATAAATTATTTATCAATGAGGCGATTCTCTACAAAAATAAAACAAAACAATCCAACAACCCCCCTGATCGCTTTACACAGGTCGCAAGATCCAAAACTTCTGTGACACACCACATGTGACTGCCTCAATCTGAAACTCTAAGATCAAAAAAAAAAAAAAAATCCAGACTAAAGATTTCACTAAAGCTGTCACTAAATCTTTTCATTAGAAAGTCAGCTTTAAGAATTGCTGAAAAAACATATATTACATGCAAGCTTTTACCAATGGGATAAAACAGACGCAATTGCCTACGTGAAAATACTGGTAGATACAGATCCTGTTCTGTTTTTAAATCACGTCTGTGTGTACCCAGGCCTGGCATCTCTTACGTGCCTTCGCTCTCTTTCTCTCCATGTACGGAGCCCTGGTCCGTGAAGCAGCATCAGCTCAGAGAAGATGCAGCTCCTTCACCACCCAGTGAAGACTCCCCATAAAACCCCTGCCATTAGTTGGTTCAATCAGATCAGGAAAGTAATCCCCAACAAGGAAACAGAAGTAGAAAAAAAGAGATGAGGCTTATTCAACAGAATATACCCAGAAGGGGAAAAAAAAAAGCAAAGCAAAGCAAACCAAATACCCCCCCAATTATTAATGCGTAGTAATAAGCAGAACATAAACAGAACTAGATCAATCATTGCAAAACTCACAAACACTAAACTAGAATTAGGTTCTAAGTTTACAAGGCATACAGTTTAAGCAAGATAAAAACCTTACGTATTAGAGAGTTCTTTGTCTCAGCCAGCTGCTGCCAGCTTGTCTGTCTGTCTTTCAATTTCTCAGAAAGGTGTGTGTGAAAATCTAAATGAAATAAAACAAATACATTTTAGAGATGGCTCTTTTCCCCCTTTTCTTCCATTCCATTCACCTTCAGTGTAACACTGCCAAAAGAATGTTTCACCTCCTCCCACCCAAAGCATTTCTGAATAATAGAACAACCACATTACCCATTATTATCGAGAGATTGAGAATTCTTTTATCTTGTTATCAATGACATATAAAAAGGCATATTGAGTAGCAGTAGTACTGGTGAAATCTTGCTTTACAGGAGGTACATATACCCACTGTCAGTATCATTAACCACAAAAAGGACAGAGCACATAAAAATCTGGCTATAATATTGTGCTAGAATTTAACATTAAATCCATGAGTTCCCAACCGTGCTGTACAAAATGTATTTAAGAACATACTAACTTATTTTCAGCGTATTATCTGTTACTCCCATAGCAAAGTATTGTTACATCCTTCTAAAAGATGTTTAAGATACATTTGGAAAATGGACACTTACAGCTGTAATAAATAACTTCTTCCGTGTTTATTGCAGAAGCATGATGATTTTTACAATGACTATCAACATAATCAGGCTCATTCTGCTGCATCATTAGAACCAGTGAAACTGCACTCTTGCAAGGATGGCAATTTTTTTTGTCTCATATAAAGTCTTCAGCGTTGGGAAGACAGATTTTAATATACACCAAGAAAATAATCCTTTAGTTTTGAATAGTCTTTCTTTTTGTCTAAAAAGAAAACAGGTTTCTTTCATTGTACAACTAATTTGAATATACCTGGATCTTTTAAACATGAAGTAATTAGGGAGTCCTCTTACATTTGAAAAGCACAAAATCAATTGACAATTATTATCAAATTTCATAGTAACAACGGAGAGTTCTCAGATGTAGTAAACAAGAAACAGAAAAGCTATTTTTATTTACGTGAATTTCCTTGCACAAAGCAGTAAGACAAGAAGCCTAATTTATGTATGGTCACTTCATTTCTTGTACTTCACTGCCTTTAAGGCTTTACTTGGAAATTATTTTACTTGGTACATGTCAGGTTCAAATCCTTAATAATTATAATGAGATAATAATTTAATCTTACACCCAAGACTCACCAGAAACAATAAAAAACATGTGTTTTGTATCCCACAGTAATTTATTACATCCAAAGAACCAAAAAGGCAATGCACTGACACTTCAAGATATAAAAACAGCTGACCAAAACAATAGAAAATAAACTACTTCACATGTCAAAGATGTAAAACAACATAATAACAAGTTAGTTATTTCATAGGAGCACAAATATTTTGGACCTAAAATGCTTGCAACATAAATACAATGAAAGAATGACAGTTCCCAAGCTTTACATTGCTGGCTTTGGGGGTAATATGTAGTTTTAAGGGACAAGTTATACTTTTACAAACAATAAAACACAGACAGTTTAATAAACTTGAGAAATGTCTCCTTGCCACACGTGAAATTCAAGTTTGATGTGGTATGACTGTAAGTCAGTTTCAGGTATTTTGGCTCATGTCTTATTAGTTCAGTTTTACTTTTGATGATGTAGGCTTTTATTTAAAGGCAAGGAAGGAAAACAAAAGGTTTTCAGGAATGCTCCAGGGAAAGATAATTCTAAGAACAATATGCAAGGAAAGACAAGATATGTGAAGAAAATTACTATCAATATGAAAACATTGGTAAACAAAATAATAAAAAAATCATTGCAAATGTCTTCATTTTGGTGTTATCAACAATTTTCATTAAAAAATAATGCTAAAAGTTGATTATTTTTGTATTTTTCATATTTTAAGAACAGCAGAACTTAATATAAATAAACACATGCACACACAGGAATATATCAGAAAGGAATTAATGGAATTGTTCTACTAACCGTTTTTTCTCTTTTCCTTTTATATGTGAAAATGAGACTAAATTCAGTGTAATTCTTTTGCAGTACTTAATTAAACAAATTTAGTAGTTTGCAATTTTAAAGTTTTTGTTATATCACACCCTATAATATGCAAATTTTTGAAATTTTTACAGCCCCTAATTTGGTCTCAATAGAAGTTTTGCTTTCATTTCTCTTTCAAGAGGAAAAACCAGAATTAATCTATCAACAGTTTATCTATTGACAGTTTACCACCCTTTAAGCTTCTTTATGTTACTGAATCTGCTGTTATCTCTTTTTACCTGTCTGTGGCCACCTTGGGACATTTGATCCTTACAATCACCAGAGGTATAGATGAGGACAACAAACTGTTCCCCCAAGGAAGCTAAGCTATCCCTCTTTTTGATGGGAAACATCTAAAACCAATGGCTAAATGTAAGTTCCAAATCACTGTTTCTCCAACAACTTAAAAAAAAAAAAAAAAAGAAAAGTTTGTTACCAATACCCAAAGGAAAGAATAATTTAAATGTTGAGACTCCAAAAATAGTGTCATCTGAAGGGAAGTTTCCATGGGTATTACCTTCCTTTGACACTCACAGGGAGTTAAGCCTAATTGCATTTAGGGTTATCTCTAGCAGCTACACTCAGAATCAAACATCCTCACGAGGACTATTGTTCTAACTAATCTACTTATTAGGTTTTTATTCAGATTTAGTACAGTCTTTTATAAAAAACATCTCAAAGGGATAGTAATGATTTTGCAATTATCAGACAGGAAAGAATAGACTATGACCTACAATCTTTGGCCTTGCAAAAAGTTAAGAAAAAAATCTTTTGGAGGTAAATCTTTAGATCATTAAGTTAATTTTAGTCCCTATCAGACACTTTACACCTGGAAAAGGGAAAACCTGTGTGAACTTACAATGCTATCCTCTTATATATTCCTCTAGAACACACCTACCCAGTGTCCACAGGTGCGTTTGCTCCCACAGTAACAGACAGAGAGATAGAAATCTGTTTTTTCTACATTCCTTTCAAAGATGAATGAGTGGTGCTTTTCAGCTTGTTGTCTCAAGTCCTAGTTTGTGTTAAAAAACAATGCTGATACAGGTAACTTTAAATAATAGTACAAATACCCGCAACACTTTTTGAAAACTGAGAAAACAAACACTGCAACTCCAAAATCAGTCTCCCGTGATGTATATGACGTTCAGACAAGCTGCTTCTCTTCTGCACAGCACTCACCAAACTCATCTTATTCTCCTTTCCTCACAGCAGCCTCCTCAGGAACTGATATTCTGCTTCCACCATTTTGTCACTCACTAACATCTACTAATTCTCCTCACACACCAGCACTCTCCCACCAGCCTTGGCACTCTGACAAGGCCTACACCATGGCTTCTTGCTGCCCGACAGACTGGCTGACAAGGAAAACCTATAATTACTCTCCCCATTCCCTTCCCCTCTCTGTCACTGTGCCGAGAAACCAGGAGGCACCTCTGAACACCATCAGTGAGGGTCCTGCTCCTCAGGATCCACCACAGAGCCCCACAGGACACTTCCTCCTCAAAGCAAAGAGGACGGTCACCAAATATCATGGTGTTCTTCATTTACGGCTCTTCTTTTGAGCTGGCCTAAAGTGACGCATAACTGTGACCTACCCAGGAGCAAGTATCACTCCTGTCCCTTTTTTCGCCTCCCCCATCCCCAGTTGTTTCTTCCCTTTGGAATTTTCCCCTTCATAGTCCTGTCTGACTGGATGCTTCCAGACCTGCACCACAAATTTTCAACCTTACTGGTTTAATCAGGTACTCTGGAATTTCGCTTTTTAACATTTCGCAGTAGAGGTCACTAAAAGCTTTGCTACCAATATAGTACACACTCCACCCTTTGAAATGACAGCCCAGTGTTTATGGCTTTTTTAACAGCATGAAAACTTTTTGCATTTTTGTCATGGTTTGGCCCCAGTCGGCAACACAGAACTGGGGTCGCTCTCTCAGCCCCCTTCCCCTCATACATCCCTGGCAAGAATCCACAGAAAAAGGCAAAACTTGCAGAACACCTGTGTCCCCTCAGATGCTGGGGAAAATTAACCCTGACCCCACCAGAACCAGGACAGTTATATATGGCTTGCTTCATCCACCCATAATTCTTATGCCTCTGGGCAAACTCACTCTGGAAATTTAAAAATGACCAGAGCCTAAATATCCTTCTGAACTCTGTTCTCATTTTCCCTCTTCTATTTATCAGTGTTTTTTTTGGTCTTAAACAATAAAAAGATGATTTATTTTATAAACCAGCACTTCAGAAGCATTAAAACAGATCTTACAAATAAATAGCTTCAGTTTCTCCAGCTGCTTCCCCTCCCTCCTAATGGTCTCTCAGTAACAAGCACTTGCTCCATTTCTGTCACACCTGTGTGGCTGAGGCTTGTCCCACTTGTCTCCTGGTTCCTCTCTGTCCAACACTTCCAGTAAGCACAAGTTGCTCCTCTGTTTGTGCCTTTGGACGTTTGCATTGCTATTTGCTCAGCATTTAGTACTAATCATTGTGGTTTTTCCGGACTAGGACAAAAACCGCACCAACTGATAGAACACCCTCTCAGTACTGGGCAGGTCAAAGCTCTACATTGTCCTCAAATAACCTTTTTTGGTTTTGTTTCTTCATCACATTCTCCCCTAGCCTTTTGGATCAAGCATAATGGACAGACATAACAACTGGTACTCTAACAAATACGCATACCATTTCTAGTAAGAGGGCCACATAATTTTTCTATATTGTCTTGACAGAATGACTATCTGCTGTTTTACTCTATTACCTTCTATTGCATATTTTATATCCAATGTTTTGTTTGATCTTTGACAAAAGTTGTATTCGTTTTTTCTCTCTCACATTTGCCAAACCAATTAAACTAAAAAAAAAAAAGCTTTACCTGCATAGTACACTAGGAGCACTCAAGCAGAATTATTCTCCTAAACATCCACAAGACTTATTTTATTTTTTGAAAGCATACACTTAAACATGTTGACACAGCACCAAATAATTCATGCAAGAATGACAAAGGAAAATGCTCTAGTATTAGCTCAAGTACATTTGAAAGGTTACTGTAGTTCAGGAACTCAACAGTAAACACACCATTTTCCCTCTCTTCAGTCCACCAAAGGCAAGGTTACAAAGTGGGAGTCAGAATAATTTTTGGCTTACATTGCTATTTATGATGTACCAATATTACCAAACATGACAAGCAAGAGACCTACTGCACCAGGAGCTGCATTTTCCAAGCCCATTGCCTGTATCTTTTATACAGAATCAACTAAGCAATTAGCTACATTAGAGACAACAGTGCAGGACTTAAAATGACAAATGTCTTCATTTTGTACTTTCATTTCCTTCCTAATAAAAGCATTAGCATTACTGGTACTGTAAGAATCACAGGAATATGCATAATTTAGATCAGAACTTGGTAAAGTGCACAGATGTGTCTATTTCTTTGTGCAGAAGTCTGTGTACTGACAGACTTGTCTAGTTACAAACTTGAAGTGAAACTAAATTTCATGTGGATTTAATTAGAGTCAAATTAAATGGTTTCTACTTGTCTTGTTTCCAAAAAGGATTAAATAGAGGCCTTCATAAGTCCTGTACATAGGAGTTTCAATCAAGTTCACAATACCACCTTAAAGTCATGCTACAAAATCGCTCATAATTTGGATGAATCTTCTCAAATCCTTCTGAACAGTCAAAGCCCTAAGATCTCAAACACTCAAAATTCCCTCTTAATTCATTATGGTCATTGACTTGCATAAAAACAAAAACTCTAAGTGAAAATTCACAACATTTTTTTCTGTTCTTCACGCTGTTTCCTTCTGGGTTTTTTTGCTTTTTAAAGTAATGGTCAATTTAACAACTATTATTTCATGTTGTTAGGAATGAGTTAGCATCCCCATACAGGTCAATGACTCAGCTCTGGGTCTATATCCCCATAATTTATAAAATGATATAAAATAAAATTTATAAAATGATTTTATAAAATCCCACAATTCTCATGGGAATAATTTATTAAAAACTAAGAAAAGCTTCAGTTTCAAGTAGTAGCTACAGGTACTCTAAGGTTGCTTTCTCTTTCTTTATTCCCTATTCCATTCCAGTCTCTCTCCCAATTAATACTTTACTATTTGCTCAGCCTCTGTTCCAATGACTATGTTTTTAGATCAAAAAATTAATGTCTGGATATGAAAAAAAATATAAAATTACTAAACCCAGTATCCTTACATAAATATAGCAATAAAATTCACATTAACCAAGTATTACAATATAAGTGGTCAGGTACAAATTTAAATTTGGAGGGGACTATAGGGACTGTACTACAACCAATCAACACTTCAATTAAAGCACCCACTGATGTTCTTCATCATTTTTGGCAGCACACAAAACTGCACAAATAGAAACTGTATAGAGCATGCTAAAAATAATTTGAAGTCTAAAAAAGAATTCCCTAAAAAAATTTTTTCTCCTTACTGTGGGATACATATTGATAGCCTGTATTTTTTCATCTTGAAAGTATGAAGAAAGAACAAGTCAACCAAAATGTTACAGAAAATACTATATGCCACATAATAAAAATCATCTGCCACAAACTACATTGCTACTTCTTTTGTAAGGGATTAAACCAAGGTTAGCTGCTCTTGGTAAGATTGCACCTCTTAATTTATTCACTAATGCCAGCTGAAGAGAGCACTGTGGCAACTGTGCAATAAACATGACATAAATAATAACAGAAAACAACGGAAAGAAGGTTTTCCAGTACAAGCAAGTAATTCCAATAGCACTGAATTATTATAACCACGTCAAGTGTTGTATCACCCTGCCTCTCCTCTAAAACAAATCAACAAAAAAGCAAACTGACAAAACATGATTTCTTCTGTCAAAGGAACACTGAAAAGCAAAGACATATGGACAAAAAAAGGTAAGAAGGGTCCAAGTGCTACCACATTGGTCCTACTGACATACTGGGCACTGTTTTCAATGCCCTACAACATCCTTATGCATCTAAAGCTGTAGCTCATTTAAAATTGAGCAAGCCCCTAAAAAATACAAAGAAACACCAAAACAAATACATACACTTGTGTTCCCAGAGAGCTGGTGATTGAGATCAATAGTGCCTTACAAAAACAAAATAAACAAGCTCTAAAAATAACAACTTCAGCATCTGACATTCTCATTATACAGTTATGTTCTTTGCTGTTAAAAACTACTGTTTATTTTTAAATTGTTGCGGCAAGTTAATTAATTGATGAGCCTCAACCACCTTAGACCTGCTTTTACTTACTTCTCTTCCTACAGCAAGCTCTATTAGTGAAAAAAAAAACAAAACAAATTACACTTTTCAAGTAATTTAGTTGGTAAAATCTAATTTGTCATCTCTGCCTGTAAACAATTCTGAAGCAGTAAGAACTGACACACAATTCACAAGACGACAAGCCGACAAACTTACTGTCTTACTGTGTTATTTGTTGGGAGGAAAAATTACACAGGACAAGATTTCCATCTCAAATTTTACCAACTGTCTCTTCAGCCTCTATAATAAGATCACCTACAGCTCTGAAACAAAATTATTCCAAGTACTCTTTAACAAAGAATGTAAGTACAACCTGTAGCGAGTCAAATCAAAGATCTTTTATCACATCTCTAACTTAAGGAAAACTATAAAACTAGAGTAAACATACGGAGAGAATCCTTCAGAATAGCCTCTGAAACTCCAGGAGTTTGTTTCTCAGATCTCCTAAAATTTTTGTTCAACAGCCCTGGTTGGATTTTTCTTCCATCAATTTCTCAAGTCTGGCTTTGAACCAGTGTAAATTGTTAGTATTTACAAAGTCTTGGGACAAGAAACCTAAGGATTTCTTTGAACATTATATCAAGTAGTTTTTTGTTCATTTTGGATTTGCCATTTGATAATTTGATGTTGTGTAGTTCCCACATGGGAAAAAGTACTGAATAATTATTCCCTATTCACATTCTCAATATCGCTCACCACTGCACAGCCTCATAGAATCATATAATCATAGAATTGCTTATGTTGAAAAAGACCTTCAAGATCATCAAGTCCAACTGTTAACTGAGCACTGCCAAACCACGTCTCTAAGTGCCACATCTACATGTCCTTTAAATACCTCCAGGGATGACAAGTTGACTGCTTTCCTGAGCAGCCTGTTCTAATCCTTGACAACCCTTTCAGTGAAGAAATTTTTCCTAACATCCATCCTAAACCTCCTCTGGCACAACTTGAGGCCATTTCCTCTTGTTCTATTGCCTGTGACTTGTGAGAAGCAGGTGACCCCACCTCGCTACACCCACCTTCACGGGAGTTCTGAGAGTGGTAAGGTCTCCCCTCAGCCGCCTCTTCTCCAGGCTGAACAACCCCAGCTCCCTCAGCCTCTCCTCATACGACTTATTCTCCAGATCCCTCACCAGCTTTGTTGCCCTTCTCTGGACATGCTCCAGCACCTCAGTGTCCTTCCTGTAATGAACTGGACATAGCACTCGAGGTGGGATCTCACCAGTGCCTATCACCTCCCTAGTCCTGCTGGACACACTATTCCTGATACAGGCCAGGATGCTGTTGGCCTTCTTGGCCACCTGGGCACACTGCTGGCTCATATGCAGCCAGCTGTCAACCAACATCCCCAGGTCCTTTTCTGTGGGGCAGCTCTCTAGCTGCTCTTCCCCAAACCCATAGCACTCTGGGGGGTTTTTGTGACCCAAGTGCAGGACCCAGCACTTGGCCTTGTTGAACCTCATACCACTGGCCTTGGCCCATCAATCCAGATTGTCCAGATCCTTCTGTAGAGCCACTCTACCCACAAGTGGATCAACAATCCTGCCCAAGAATGTCACCAATGTGTCACTCCGATCACGTCACCAGTCGCTGTTTTTTAATACAAAACTATGAAAGTCATTCTTCACAAGGAAATTAAATAGTACCTTAGGTAAGGCATCTCACTGGCTCTTACCTTTTGTAGTTCTACTATACGATTCTTTAAGCACAAAAAGGTATGGACATTCTACACCTGTGTACAATGGCAGTGATGACACTTCTTGCTTTGTTCTTTTTATGAAATTTCAACTGCTTCCTCCTGTTTGTTGTAAGAAGAGGGTTGTTTGCATTACTGAAATATTGTATGGATATCATTTCATACCATGGAAAATCCAGAATAATTGCCTGGACATAAGCATATCACAATTTCATGTTGTGTCTGCTTTCTCTCTAACAGTGCACAATGACTCAAAAGGGATAACATTTTAGAGTAAATAACATAGACAATACTTTCTACACGTACCAGAAGGGTATTTATGATATGAAAAATACCACAATAAATTCTATCTAAGCTACAAATACTGAGTCATGTGGCAAGTGACCTAGTTTCCTTTTCATTTTAAGTGTATTTTTAGTTATTCCCTGTTGATTTATGTTTTCATTAGAACCTCAGGGATATGTTCTTTTGAAATCCGCTGGAGACTGAATGGGCGTATGATGCTTTGTAAAGAACACCTAGGCATTTTCCCCCAATGTTCTCTCTCTCAAAGTCATACTTCTAATAGGAGCTCAATTGAAGAGCAAATAAGCATAATTTATGTCTTTACCATCCCTTTCCTTCACAGGAATTTAAATGCATATATGAAATAGAACGGGCAAGAACAAACGCATCGACCGGTAGTGCAGTCTAATGACTACAATCAACAAAGGAAAGGAGACTACTGTGTGTCTGCTGGCTGCCACAGCATGCTGCAGTTGGCAATACTACCAGCGTTCTCTACACCTTATTTTTGAAACTGAGCTTATATAGAAGTACTCTGAAAATCACCCCAGTATTCATACAGAAGTGGTTGGTGTAATTCATACCTCGTGGTATGACATATAACATTTCTGTAGACAACTAAAGAGATGATATTGATTTGAAATAGAAAAGACAACGCACCTAAGAAAAACATCCCCGAGTACTTCCAATTGTGCAGAAAGTGCATTAGAAAGATTACATTTTTTGAGAATTCTGAACCTAATTTGAAAAAAGTGGAAACTTCTAATTTTTCTCAAAATAGAAATATGATGTCAGTGAAATGATGTCCATTGGTGTCAATTTTTTTAGTATCAAAATGGACCATCAAACTTCAAAATGTATGTATGGACTCCAAAAGTTTAGAGCAATTGGTAGCCAAATTTTTTGTTTTGTCCCTTCTCTAACACTGAAGTAAGTTCCAACATTAGATTTTTGTATAATAAACAAGCACAAAATACTGCATAATAACCTAGCTTCACATGAAGGCTCAATTACAGTAATGATCTTGATAATTATATTAGGACAGTCCAAGTTTCCCTACAGCCCTCTATTTTTCAAATTTACAGAGTTATGTGTGTGATGACAGCTCTATGTGCTCATAAAACTATTGTTACTTTACCCTGTCTACTTTCGCATGCTCCACAAATTCAGTTTTAAGCTGCAGTCTTCAAGTATTTTGTCAATCACAGTTTATCAAATGCATTCTGCTAAGGCAGCTGTCAGGACAAGATTCAGCAATGACAAGCTGTCTTAGCTCCTGTTCATTCTACCCTTAAGTCACCAACTTTTATTTTTATTTTTATCTCTGAGGAGGAGAAATACTCCAGCTAAAAAAGGCTCTACCTGTTCACTAAGAAGGTAGTCGAGTCACTGTGTTGGCAAGGCTCCCAATCAACACAACTAGAGTACCAATAAATTCTCAGCAGCCCATTTCTGCCTACTTTTTCCTTATGATAAGTGCTACTCTGAAAATACTACTGGCACTCTGCACATAGAAGTGATTGAGTAAAAAGATAGAGTGCGGGTTGTCAATTTATCCTGAAATAGCCTCTGATGGATAGATAAAAGCCACCTAAACCACAGCAGAAGGCAGTGCTATTACACAGAATTGCCAAATTCCCCACAAAACATTCCAGGCAAAATTCTGGTCTCTGTTGCACACACACCCCTAGTGATGACAGCATACAGCACTACTTATGCACAGAGCAAAAGATCAGTGCATACTGAAAGATTTTCTTATAAATCATGGCAATTAAGAACTTCACAGCACCTTACTCCATATAGATGTTTTTAGTGGTATTTCATAAAGGCTAAAGCTGGGATTATGCCGAACTTGCCTTTTAACATTAACCGTGTTATTGACAATGTTGTCTAAAAGAATGTTCACTTATAATAACAAATTGTGACTGGGGAAAACAACAATAAAACTTTGTATATAACACACCAAGCAAAAAGGTTTCAGTTGAAGAATGTATACCAAATTTGAAGTTTAATTATGTAGATAATTTAGAGGGTAGGGAAGAAAACAACTTGAATATTAAGGTGTTTAAAAAACAAGACTTGTAGAAGAGTTGCTCAGTCTGCAGTAGGCAACTGTAGGTTAGAAAAAAGTATGTTGTATTAGTGATTGATCACTCAACATGTCCATTAACAGTAGCAGAAATAACAATTTAAATTTTAGCAAGACAATTGATATTGAGTGGTCCAAAATATCTTCTAACCATGACAAAATTTGTCGAGCCAATGTCACTAAATGCTTCCAAGAATAGGTCAGGTAAATATCCAAGTGATAGCACCCTTGGATGAAGGATGATTGGTTAAAAAACAGGGGTTTGTTTGCTCTAAAGTTTAGTTCTTTAGCCATCAGAGTGACTGACAGAAGTTCAACAAATCCTTCAAAGACAGATCCTGTTCCTTGTTCTTTTTTTCCCCACTCTCTATATATACACACCGAACTAATTTAGATGTTCATACAAAAAGTATACCTCATGTTTGAGCTAGTTTTCCTGGTGAAAAACTGCTCAGAACAAATCTACATAGGTCCTGCCTGCTCATTGCACATGCCATGTTGGCACATAAAGGAGCAATAAACTCAAAAACCTGCAGGAAAAGTTGGAGTAAGATTCAGTGTACCTGAGAAGACAGCTAAATAGGTGAGAAAAGGAACACCTACACCATAATCGGTTACAATTCTGTTAGACTGAGGAAAGAAACAACTCAAAAGCTCCCAGGACTAAGAATCAGAGAGGTCTGTCCTGAAGAAATATGTTCACATTGTAATAGGTGCAGCCAAGCATTTTATCCCTGCAAGACAAATAAATTTAACACCTCACACATCCTGAAAGGGTGTGTGATACCATCCAAACACTAAGACTCTATTTAATATGAGGCAGGGGAGGGGGCTGGCCCTGTAGATAGGCCATATTTCCTTTACCTTGACACTCCTGCAAGGCACTGTTGATATAAGCTTCTACCTTCTTTTTGTGCTGGGCACAAACCCTGAACACATCACTATTTTTCAGTGGATCCAAAGAGTGCATTAGGATGGAAAGCATGCTTTATCTTTAAAATACAACATGGATCTTCTAGTTCAACAACTAATGTAAAAATACGCCAAGAGATAAATTTAAGAACATAATGAAAAGAAGTTTCACGTGCCAATAATTATTCTTAGATTTTCTTTTTAGTACTAGCCCTTGGACCAATTTACATCAGCTTGAAAATAGTTGCCTTAAAAAATAATTTTCATCTTGCAGTGTTTGTAATATCTCCCAAGTAAAAGAAGGTGACATAGTATTTCTTCTTGGCAACTATTACTCATACTAAAATGTATTTTCTACACATGGTGCACTAAAATGAACAAGACATTAATGTGCACAGTATGACCAAAATTTTTCTATAATTGTCAAGAGACAAGCAGTAACAAGACTCTTGCAAAGTGAGATGTTACTTAAGCACTGCCAGCAACCTGACCACCGACCCTTGTTCACTTTTTCAGGAAAGACAAGAGAAGGTAATAGAAATGTATTCCAGACTTCCACAAGATTACACCAAGATAAATAACACGGGCAGGAGAAGACAATTCAAGAGAACGAACACGCCACTAGAAAATGGTTTTCTCAACAGTGGGCAGACTGTGCCTCAGCCCAGTAACAAACGCCCAATTGTCACTTCACAGAATCATAGAATGGTCTGTGATGGAAGGGACCTTTAAAGACCATCGAGTCCAACCCCTCTGCAAGGGTCAGGGACATCTTCAGCTACATCAGGATGCGCGGAGCATTGTCCAACCTGACCTTGAATGCTTCCAGGGATAGGGAATCTACAACTTCCTCGGCAACCTGTTTCTTCATTTCTTTTAACAAATGCCTCTGACGTGGCGAGCTAGGGACTCAGTTATTAATCCAGGATGTCAAATAATTTACCAATCACTCACGGCCCATGAGCTGTACAATGAGTTGGGTTATTGTGTGGTGCATTAGAGGTATTCAGTCACGTAAAGGCATATATTAGAAAACAGGATTTTAAACCAAACCTTTACTGTATGCAATGATGTTCATTGTTCATACAGCCTATATAACCACTGACCATTTTCCAACACAGAGAAACTTACAGCTTTAAAACCAGCACTCTTCTCGAGTAGGCAACAGAGTTAGCAATTATGACAAAGCAGAATCTCTCACTAGTAGTGGAAGTTGTAACAGCACTGATTCGCTTCACTTCGCTTCGAATTTGGCCAAGTAGCATAGCATGATACAATTCACACAGTCCTTGGGGAAGCAAGGAATGGCACACAGACATTTTAACTAGTTTTTCACAACTGAAAGGCCTTTTTTTGTCTTAGCTTTTTTAGAATTACTCAGTCTTATTATTTCACCAAAAGCATTTGCAAATCTAATTTTCCACATCTCAAATCCTATTTTGCAGTAATGATAGATCCTAGATAATTATCTGGTACATACAGACCATTAGGAAAATCACACCTATAACAACAGTACTTCACAAAAGGTGCAATGACAGGGTGGAACATATTACTTCTGAAAGGTGCAAGTAAGCAATGCCACAGCTAAGGAGCCTTTTCAAAAACAAATATGTCAAAGTTCTTGACAAACAAAGATTTTATGACCTTTCCTTTTACAAGCTGACACTGACAAAACCCTGGTCAACATCCACAGCATGCATTTTAAAAAATGGTGGGTACAACCTTGTTTACCTCACTTGGACCATGTGCAAATTCTTGAGTGAAGCCAAACCTCCTATTCTCTACAGTCAGTGCAGAGAAGCACACACTCCAGAAACACATTTAAAGGGAGATTTTGTCCCCCTAACTTAAATGAGCGAACTCCAGACAAGAATGCTCTTTTTTGGCAAGTGTCCAAAAGCATCTACCACTCTTTACTGATGCTATAAGAAAATCAAACCCTTTCGTTGCAAAATTGCTTCATGAAGCACAAGCTAGGCACAGAATTATGCTGAGTAAACCTCTGCTTTGGACACTTCACTCTTTCAATCCCCAGAACAGAGTGTAAAAACAACCTTGCTAAAAAAAAAATATATATGTTCTTGCATCACTAGGTAATATAAATTGATACACCAGACAAAGAAGAATGTTAAATTTAAACATCGCTAAGCACGAACAACCCTTGGCTGAATTAAGGTATGAGGTGTTCAGCCCAGGCAATGATACATTACAAAAGCATTCAAGGTCTGTGATTAAGCCTGTATCTCCCACTATGTCAGAAAACTCTAGAGAACCACTTCCTCTATTCTTCACCAAATTCCTGTTACTTTGTTCCTGGATTCTTAATGTCCATTGCACAGGAATGCAGATTCCATAAAACATCATCAAGTTTGAAGTAAGAAGCGTACAAAGGGCCACAAAATTTTAAATTCATACCCAAAAACCACACCTAATGACTCTTTAAATGGAAAAGTGAAACCTTGATACTGAAATAATATACACTGGCTTTTTGAGTAATTGTAACAACTTATACACAGGTTTTACCACATAACCCATGAGAGAGAGAATATACTGAGAGAACATTTACTATAATTCCAGTAGATAAATAATAGTAACAAACAGTTATGAACAGTACATTTACGTGCTAGACTACTTACATACATGTACAAATTCAATGCAGTATTATATATTATCCTATCAGCTCTATTTATTGAGACAATTTATTTAGACCACCCAATTTTATTTCAGGCTATGAACAGAAGTTTTTTTTATATAGTTTTTGAAGATGTGGATTTTTCCAGAACATCTATGACGTTCCATAAGCCTACACCTAAAAATATGAGGTTAATGGATCTAAGCAGGAAATGTAGGACAGTAACTACATCACATATAGCAAATACAATTCATAAATATTGCCACAGTCTCCCTTACATGAAATCAGGATACAAAAGAAGATTATATCAACTGAATTATGAGATACTGAATTAATTTACCTTCAAATATTAGAAGTAGTAAATTTTCTGCTCATTTCCAGCTAGGAATCATCTTAATACTAAAGTTGTTAATGTATCTGTGCTCGTTAATGCATTTTTATACCATGATGTTCTTCACAAGACCTTGTGTTTAATAAACATTACATATACTACGTTTACTCAGTTTTAAATTTTAATTATTTTGGCTTTCAGAAAAAGAAAGTGTTCTCATTGAATGTCACGGTCTAAAAATGATGCACGTGAGAAATGTAAAAGCACCGTTGTTATAAAATCTCTTTTTGTTTTTGTCCAGTTCATTTAAGACAGGTAGATATATGAAAAACAGGGTGATTAAAAAGAATATTTAGAACAGGTTTATTCAAATGTACCTGGCAGAGCTGAACAACCAAGATGGATAACACCTCTCCTACAACAGAAGCATTTCTCCTTTTTACAGTCACCCTTATAATTTAACTAGCCTGTTAGATTCTGTTAGATTCCAGCCAACTAGAATCTATTGAACAGCAAGAACTAAAGATAAAGATAATTTTAATATTACTGTGAATCAGTTCATTTCTGGTTCTACTTTTCATCACCAAACAATTATGTCTGCGACCCTCCTTGCCGCCCCCCTGCTCCACACCCCCACCTTTACCCCCCAATTCTAATTTTTGCCACAGCAAAAAATGCATACAGCAAAGAAGAGATGAGAGAGAATTGTATCAAGAGCTATGGCAGCAAACCTTTCCCTGACAGTGACATACTTTACTATTTGCAGACTAAATTAATTTCTTTTCTACATTAGGTTTATTCCTCTCTCACATCTCCACAATGCTACTTTAGAACTGGACTGTAAAACAGAATAAATGAATCTGTTACCATGTCATTAAACTTAGTAAGAATTTTTTATATGCAGTTTTCCTCAGTTATTCTCCTGTATAGGCCCAAACCCCTACATAACCTATCATTTATACTTCTTCCCCATTATATTTTTTGTGCCAGACCATCATCATCTTCAATTAAATGTAGATATGGACTCTGAAGACAGCTACTTAAGGTCATGCCAGTGGGAAGTTACAAGTTATCAGCTCCCCAACTATACTAAAGGCCTATTTGAATTTCAATTCTCCAGCAAGATAATACTTAATTTATCTTGCTTTGCTTATTTTACAACCAGAGGTTTTTTGCCCACTGCTGAGAGTGCCACCGTCTTTAATGATATCAATACTATCTATCTGTGGGATGTTCACTCTTCCATAGATCTAATGTTTAATCGCTTTGGCATGTCCCTGACCTTACTATTTTGGGGAACAGAAATACAGCAAGAAAGGACAAACTGAGGTGATTGGGTAAATGAGTTTCCCAAATCATTAACACCATGAAGAGCAAGGATTCAGTGTGTTACTTCAGCTTCATAGGATATAATTACATGTTTTGATTAGCAGATATATTTTCCCAGCCTCAGGTGTCAACAAGGGTTCAAGTGTATAACATGTATAAATGGGTGCTAATTTTACTAGTCATAAAAATGTGTTTTGCTAATTACATTTATATCCTCTTAGCCAATTTTCATTCGATATTGCTTCTCTGTAGTACATCTTCCTGTTTATTTCCTTACAATGACATTTGAGCTCTTCCAAATGACACCGGGATTCTAAAATTGAGTAGGCATGACAAGTTACTTCCCCACTGAACATCTGTTGTAGTCATGAAAAAGTAATAAGATTTACAGAAGTCTTTACAACTTTGTCATTGTTTCTGTACCTCTGTGAACTGTATCCCATGTAGGATGTTATCATCTAGGATTAAAATCTTGAGGCAAGAGCATTGCTCTTTTTTTTTACCCAGGTAAATCTTGCTAGGAGTGTAAAAAATTCTGATTGTTGACACCAAAAAGTAAGGGAGCAAGACTGTTCTAAGAGAGCGAAGCCCTTTTCCTGCCCTGCAGTTTCCTGACAAAAGAATGTTTTGCTAACAGAATTGAGATGAGGATTGAAAACTGAAAGAATCTCTTTTCAGACAGCTAGCTATGGAGCAGTTTGGGTTGGAAGGGACCTTTAAAAATCATCTACTTCGATGCCCTAATCAAAACCATTATGGAAAATATTTAAGGTTATGGATAGGAACATGGGATAGAACTATTAACCACAAACTGCTGGAAATTGGAATGCCTCAGTAAGAGCATGCTTCTACAATTCACACTGCAAAACAAGAGAATGACCCAAAAGGTTTCCAACAGTGATATTGTATTTTTCCAAGAGCAATCTGGCACCCAGACCAGACTGTGCTCTCTTCCATGCAGCATCAGTAGGAAATGGAGTGGTAGGAAGTGAGTCCACTACCTCTTCTGCTGCGTATGACCAGGGAAAAATTCATCATGACTCTGAGCTTCTGCTACATACAGGCATGTGGAGCAGCACAAGGAATGTAAGCACCATTATAACCAAGATCTTACTTTCTGGGCATCTTTGTTGTATATTTAAACATGAAGCAATTCCTTAAAAGGAAGAGTTATTAAACTTAACTTTTTAACATGAGATTAACACTCCAAGCTAGCGCTAAGATCTCTTACCGACCTTGAATAATTCAATGTTTTATACAAAGCCACAATTTACTAGGGAACATCATCCAATGTTAGCAAACAGCTAAAGACCTCAACAGTTCAGTCCTTCTGCCTACTGTGTGGCCTCACGCAGTGTTGTGAGCACAGCTGAGGTCAAACTTTGGAGCATGTGAGGAAGAACAGGAGGCCAAGACAGAAAATTCCACAGTACGGCTTAAGGAGTCGCTTGAATGCACGTGATAAAATATTAATCTACTCAGAATCTGCTCTTGCCACGGATACTTCAAGACCCTTACTGGTAATTATAAATATGACTAACTCCAAGAAATAATTAAGGGGAAAATCGCACGGAAGTTACTAACATATTCAGCCCGTGTTAAGTTATTCCAGAAGACCAGCACAGGGACTGTATTTATGAACTCGCACACCGATCGATATACTTATATTGTAATTACTAACAACTGACAGACTTCAAAAAGCACATTAAGACTTAATGTGAAAACATCCATAGTCAATGGATTAAAAAAAAAAAAGCCTAACCATGCTGCCAAAAACAAGTACAGGTGACTCACATTTCCACTGTAAATATGCTGAAAGATTACTTAAAGAATAAATACTACATATTCTTCTGATAAGACCTGATGACAATTTATGCGTATTCAGTAGGTAACAAAAATAATGTCTCAAAGCCTAACTGGTACTCAACAAGTACTTAAGCACTATCAAGAATATTTTTAAAGAACACAGTGCCAATACCCTTACAAAAAAATGTAAAGAAAGATTAAAACTTTCAATTTGTAATAGGTACAGTATGACAAATAGCTGAGCCGTGCAACACCTCACTGAAGCTGCACACAGAGCTCATTACAAAAATAAAGTTTTATAAAACAATAAGTAGATATGTGTAAAATATGACCTGAAAACTACTATTACATGGCTCATATAACAGACCACATGTGATTTTTTTTCTGCTCCTTTGCATCAGTTATGTGTCTTCAGAATTACCTAGATGGATGGATAAACATAGTGAAGTAATCAGCTTCTTTTCTTTTGCTTTACTCTAAAGGCTGCAGATAGCCTTGCCCTTGCTTTAATATTTTAAGTTTGAAAAATGGGAACAACAATCACATAAATTCAAAGATATTGCATGCCTGTTCATTTTAATGGAGTCATCAGTACTATGCAGTTACCAGTGGACAAAAGCTATTCTCTCCTATGGCCTTGCTAAGGATTTCAAGCAGGAACAGCCTCATATAGAGAATGAGACCTCTCACTAAGATAAGTGCATGTTTAAGTGTTTTAATCACAAGGCATTTAAGTGCACATGGTCTGCTCTTGGCTAAAGAAAATGAAAAAATTACTATTTTCTGGGTTTTATTTCTTTTCACTAAAGTTACCCTTACTACATTTGATAGTTTTTAGCAAGTACAAACAAAAGCACCGTGGATAGAACAGTATTTAATGTATGCAAAGAATGTTTAAAAAGTAATTATTCAGGGTCTGAAAGGTATATACATCAAATCAAGCCACCTCCATAACAGACACAAATTGATACGTTCAGGCTGTGTGTTATGAACTCTAATTATGGGAACCCCTTTCCAGTTTTGACAACTTGTATATTAATTTGTTCTGAATTTCTATAAGGTTTTTTAATCATATTTCTGTTAATAACACACTAAGTACAGTTATAGAATATACGTTTATTTCTGATCATTAGAAATGTAAAGCACAACACGAGTCAGGAACTGTCAGGGAGGAAAAACCCTCCTTAAACGTAAGAGAGGGAAAAAAAGGAGCAAAGTTGTGCTAAAACTGGATGAACTATTAAGCACTGATTTTGCTTTTATCTTCAAAAAGGTGATGCACTACAAATAAAACCTATAATTAGAATTTGTGTAAGGTATTTTTTTAGAAAAAATATCAATTAGTTAATACTTCAGTAGCACAAACATATTAACCTCAAGAATAACAAAAGTTGAGCCTTGACCTTTCAATGAAGCACTTGGGAAAAAAAAAAAAAAGAAGAGATCTCTAACCAATTAGTGATCATCTGAGAACACTCAGAGAGGACGAAGCATCCCAGAGGAACAGAAAGGAATATCTGCCCTTACAAAGTGAAGGTAGGGGGGAAAAAAGGAAATTAATAGACCTGTTGGTTTAACTCTGATGTCAAATGACACGGAACCAATTGGTAAACATCAATTTTGTGAAGATAAGAAATGAAGGTAAGAAACAGTCAACATAGATTTGTTATGAGTGAATTAAGAACCAATTCAAATTTGGTTCTTTAGCTAAAAGGGGTGTGGTACTCTTGGAAAGAATTTCAACATAATATGCCAGATGATGTGTGTTATAGCAATTTAATCTTCACCATGAAAAGACAATGAGCAGATGCCTGGCCCAATGTCAGACTAACAAGTCATTCCTGAAAGATACTGTAGAGTGTTTCTGTTCTTAAGAACTACAAATTTTAGAGCTGGTTATCCAAAGAGACTGTGCTATTGAGATTTTTTTCCCTCTTTTTTTTTTTTTTTTTTTTTAAAATCGACAGTAAGTCTTTCAGAAATCCCCTAGAAAATCAAACATCTGACTCATAGAAAGGGAATAAAATTCAGATGTACATTTCAATCATGCATACCACAAACACACACTAAATTTAAAAATACTGTGTGAATATTTGATTATCATAGAAGTATTATTTGTGGTAGTTCCAAGATTGGAGATTTTCAAGTGAAAAGAAAAAAAAAAAGTTTCAGAAAAACACGAAGAAATATAAGACTAACTAAAAAAGCCATAGAAGGAAACCAATCCCTGTTCCCCTGCATCTCTCCCAGTTACTTTGAAGTGACAGGGAAACAGATGATAGGCCACATTTTTTAAATTGTTACTGAACAGACCAAGTGAAGGGGAAAGCATCCTTCAAAAAGCTATAGACAGCAACCATTTCAGGAATATGCTAAAAAAGCTTCCCTCCACATCTGTAAGTACACTCAGAGAACAGTGTTCAGGATTTTCTGTTTTCTATTATACTGTTTGTCACAGGTCTGGGCAGTCCTTGCTGTGATGGTAAAATAGTGACTTTGGCCTGGATGGGAAATCCCAGAAACTACCATCAGGTGCAGAACAGATGCTGACACTGATGTTCCACACTCATTACCTTCTTGGCTTTCTTAGGAAGGGGCTGCCTGGAAAGTAAGCCAGTTTTTAAGATACCACTAAGCAATACTACACAGCTTTCACAAGCCAAATTATCCTAAAGCCTTGGCGAGGCTTTCGACACCCACTGGTGTTACCATGTGTGGTAACTAACTTGGCTCTTCGTTAACATCTGCAGGACATACAACCCCCCGTCAGCCTCCACTCACAGCTTAGCACTGTGCAATAATGCCCTCTGATTTCAGAAGCACCAGAAAAATTAGATACTTGGTTACACTGATTTTTCACCTATAGAAGCCTAATTTGCAGAGCTATTTTCAAGTTAACAACTTGGCACTTTCTCCGAAGGATGAGAACTCCCTTTCTTTATTGCACTGAAAAGACTCCTGGCAGATGTAAAGCACTTTTCTCCTTTGGTGCTGCACACCCAGTCTGCTCACCACAAGCTCCCATGACTCCTGAGATAAAGACCCGAGCTGATATTGATTTGCTTAATTCACAAATTCAAATTTTCAAGGAAAATATAAAGACATTACCTTGCTCAACCTAAGCACACTTGTGATACACTTTCAGGCTACTATAAGTTCATCTAGTTATTGAGAAAAAACAAGACATAAAAAGTGAATTTCTAGGGTAGCACAGCATGCCTTCGGGTAGCATTATATAGCCTGGAAAGTGAAATAATCATTATAATACATGGCCTGCCGTGCAGATGTACAAAATGAAATCTGTATTTAAAAATCAGAAAAACCCCACAGATTAACAATATTTCAACATACATGCAATGACATCACTACCACAGCTTTAATAGCCTTCAAATCTCAAATATATATTAATGCTAAATTAACTTATAAGGTATTTCTATTTTCCCAATGTCAAAAACACTGCCAGCTGTTGTCATGACTAAGTTGTATTTTTAGGAATTGTGTCAGGGCAAATGTTATTTACAAACAGCTATGAACTATTTAGCATGCCTAAAGTAAAACATGTAAACCAAACAAATCCAAACCTCAAAACAAACAGAAAAAAAACCCTTAACTCTTACACTTCTAATACATGTAGCAATACTCTGGTGTAAATCTTTGAAAGGCAAAGAGTCTCGACCTTGCAAAGAGAAAATAAAACTACTGAGGAGAGAAATGTACAGAAATTATACTGGCCTGTTTCCATACACCTTTTTCCATAGCAGTGTCATGTATAACATAGAACTGCCTTTACTGTTGTTAGCAGTATTTACACAGCAAGCGGTTTGCAGAAGAGCAAATAATTAATTCACAGTGTTACATGTGATTTGTTGCCTAGCTATTGATGAAACCATTTAATTTAATAAAATCCAGCCTTTCCCTCTGTATTCCCTCTCCACGTTCTATTGTCGCTAATTACAGCACCTTCTCTCTGTCACACACAGAGGCAGAGAAAGCTGCCAAGCAGCTCCCTCCAGAGCCGATGCCCGATGAGCAGAAGGGCAGATGGACAGCAGGTGCCGAGTGCCCCGTCCCCAGGGATTAAGTGACTTGTGGCAGGATCCCCACTCTCAGATGAGTCAATCTCAAATCCTCTCGCCCCACTCTCAGTCGAGCCCTCCCTGCTGGCACCCAGTCCCATTACACGGTACTGTTGCCAAAGTTCAACTATGAATGCTTATGTTCAAATTGAGAACCAAAGTATTTTTAGTACCAAAGCTCCTCATTCATAACCAGAGTACTATCTAATTAATCAGATACTGTCGCTTTCAATAGTTATTGCTTGAAACCTATTTCAGAATATTTTGCAGAGATCTCTGGTTTTTTTTTAGGAGAAATTCACTCAGGACATTCACAATATTGCGAGAAATTCACAATATTAAGGGTAAATAGCTGGCAATAAAGAATCATAGAATCATCTAGTTGGAAGGGACCTTTAAGATCATCTAGACCAACCACCAACCTAATTCTTATTTAAAAAAAAAAAACCACAACAAAAAACCAACAACCGATCACCAAACCACATTACATATCTCATAACACAGCAATGCACACCTTACCAAATTTCCAAAAGTCTACCAAATTCACATCAGAGGAATGAAGAGCAAAATAACAATTCTGACTATTTAAGAAGTCAATATTCAAATAAAATTTAATTTCACCTTGTCCAGAATACTCTCTTTTATCTTGTAGAAAACGAAAATAGTATCCCTACTATCTCATTTAAAAAATGTAACAAAAACACTGGCAAGTTAGCAGCAGTTTCAAAAACCAGACAGAGACAAATAAAAGACAAAACAATCATCAACAGAAGTGATGATTCCCAACTCAAACTCCTCTCCAGCTGTTCAGACGTGTACATACAGAGAATAAAATAACTGTAAGGCTGGTTTTTCTTCCTTGGGGAACTGTCTTTTCCATCACTGCAAACACCACTTCAAGCAATTGTCACATCTGCAGATCTCTTTGCCTACCCCTTTTTAAACAAAATGTAGTATAAAGCTTGAATCAATAGAAGTATAAAAGAGAGCAAAATTGTCACCAAATCTTAAATTTATTGACAAAACTCTTTCATACATATACATTTAAAAATACAGATAAATAGATGTTTTTGTTTGTTTTGTTGGGTTTTTTTGTTTCGGTTTTTTTTTTTTACCCCCTTGAAGTAATACCTTATATTTATCTATCAGTATAAACTTCTTCATACACACACACTTAAAAATACAGCTAAAAGGTTTTGGCTTTTTTTTTTCCACACTTGAAGTAATACCTTACATTTATCTAATCATGTAGGTCAGTCCATACAGGAAGAAGAAAGAATTATCAACTTCCTTAACTCACTGTGTCCATAAAGTATAAACTTAACAGCGTTGGAAGAAACGGCAAGCTAATATAATGTGACTAAAAACAAGCATGTAAATAGAGATAATACTTGCTGGTTGGAACGTCTCGTGAAATTTCTCTATCAGCTTTAATAGTCCTATACAGAATATTTCGAACACAGCATGAAATTCTGTACATAAGAAAGCAGCATTTTTCACCAAAACCTAAAGAGAAGTTGAACTCATGCAGTTACAGAAACTATTATTTCATTATTTTCAGGTAGCCTATTACAAAAAGAGAAGTACCCTAGCAAGGTAAAGGACAAGTGAATTTTCCAAACTAAATAATGAGACCTTCAAGAAAGGGACCTTCCTTTCAAGGAAACATCAAAGTCATGTACAAACAGAAGCGTGCAAATTTTTATGATTCTACTAATGTTTGTTCCAAATACAGTATATTGAAAAAAGGGCTTGTCCTCTACAAAATATTGATTTTTAGCAGTGAACTCTGACACACTCAATACCTTCCTGTCTCCTTGAAATTTTAATATAAATAGAGAAGTCTGAGAAAGCAGACACTTGTATGGATCTAGAGTAAGGAAGATCAGCTAAGGCCTAATTCCCCAGTTTTGACAGTTGAATGAACAGTCTCTCACGTTTTAGTGCACACTCGCTGGTTGTGAAGAGACAGGATTTTAATGAAAGAACACATTTACCCATATAAACCATGTGCAAATGGATGATCCTATTTGCATTCTATGAAAAGTATGCAAATCCATCAAGCACACGCAAAACTGGCGAGCAACAATATCCATTTGCTACATATAAAGAAAATCCTCCGAAATATTCAACAATCAGATGAAGTACAACTTCATTAACACAAAGGTCTGTACCTGGAAAGATTCCTCCCATTACCATAGCAGAAAAGTTCCAAGTATCCTACTATTTTTCATAGCGTTCCCCTGTACCCATTTCACACTGCTCTTTCCCAATTCTGCCATACGAATACTTTAACCAAATTCCAAGTGGAGACCATCATCGTGTTTCCTTGCTGCACTAGTGAGCTTACTTTAAAAGCGTTTTAAACCGTCTATTGACCACACCCCTCCATTATTAACTTCTGAAACTTAATGATGCTATAATCTATAAACCTCAGGGCTCCTTTAACAGCCCACAGAACAATCATTAAGTTAGCCCTTCCTCATATATCCTGGTGACTGTATTCCAATAACAGCAGAATGCAGTAAAAATCTTGGTAGAGGAGTTCACTGGTGAAGATCAGAGTGAGCTGGAAAACGCAGCTGTCACTGTGCCTTATTTTCAAGAGGTTCCATGACAGTCTGCCAGGATTTGCCTTAAAAATTGTTCCACATTTCCTTAAGAGGGAAAAACTCCAGAAAATGCCTACAGGTTTCATAGAGCATTACCTAAGGCCTTACCTAAGACACCGACCGGCTGGTCCGAGAACCCGACTGCTCAGCGTTCATGCTGGGAAGTCATGAAACTGTCAGGAATTTCATTTCCTATCCAGACTGATGTGTTTTAGGCAAAGAAATGTTATGGAAATTTCCATTTCCTAGAAAATTTAAAAACAACCTGACTTTCACTCTGTTTTGGGAAAAGATGAAATCAAAGAGCTAACTGCAGACTGCGATTAGCTCAGGGAACATTCTGTGTCGTACGCTCTTGGTCGCGTGCAAATTTCAACAATAAATAAATAAAGTTTAGAGACATTCTTTATCAAGCCTGGTGAGCTAAACATGGCCTACCTTTGGGCATGCAAATACAGACACAAGTGACTGCAGCTGCTCAGGAGGCCAGAGGAGAATGGCAGAGCAACGAAGCCATGAGAATGGAGGGAATGTTTATCTTCTCAAGCCACTGTTTTAGAAATACACAAGCACAGAAATCGACATTTTCATGCATACCAGGGTGTAATAAAAAGGAACACATAATATCTAGGTAATCTTTCACTTAATTTCACAGGCTCAAAATAATCTTAAGTAATCACTTTTCACCAGTAAGATCTAATTTTAACGGGCTCTTTCTAGCAAAACAAATGCACAAAAAAAGCTGTTTGGAGGTTTTGGTAGAGAATTACTACCGCATATTTGCAGATGTAAGAAAGGCTTCCCATCTGGTGGAATCTCACCAGAATCTCAGGAACTAAAACCAGAGGGTTATATTCTCAAACACACTGCAGTTACTTTTTTAAGAAAAGATTTGATTCTAGTAATGCATTCTTAATTTAAGACACTGAAAATAAACATGCTCATACTTCTCAAAGCAGGAAGGTAATAAAGCAATAAAGCAAAGCGATGACATGCCCAGGTAACAAATCTGACACTAATGCTAATTTTGGTTTTGTTTAAACAGAGAACCCAAAGAAGATTACCCACACTTCAAGCTCACCTCCCCAGTGTTTCAACTTGGCAGCAAACACTGCACTGCATCAAATACTTTAAATACCATTTAAAGTACTGGCGTAAGGGCAAGAGATCACCCAGTTTATTGTGAAATGTAAGAAACTGATAATTGCCATTTAGCAGACGAGAAGTTTAAACTCAGAATGGAGAACGTAAACAACAACTAATTAGATGTGAATATTCATTCAAAGATGTCCGTCTGGACCAATGTATAGAATGACTTTATATACTGAACTTCTAATCCACGACACAAAGTCAAAACTATCCCAGAGAGACCCGCAAAAATACTAAAGTTTTTCCCATTTCAAATGAATTTTATTTTTCTCTTTCCAGGTGAGCAAGTTTAACCATCCACAAATCAAAAAATAATACCTAAGAAAGTTACACACACAAGAACCTATGTGTAATTGAGAAAAATCAAATGCAGCTTTGCCCGAGGCTAACTTTTTGTTAGCAGCTACTGTGTTTGGAACAAGGCTTTATGCTTAAATTGGTAATAATTAAGGTAGGACAGCTGTGAGGTGAAACTTCTGAAAAAAACCCCAAACAGATCACAAAAACTCCACATGGGCATATAAATTAGCAATTGATGGCTTTTGAGACTTCTTAGCTGCAGTATTATTCATTCACTGCGAGGTACTCTGTCACACATTTTGCATTCTTTTTCAACTCTAGATGAAAGTCTTGAAACCTGAAGTAGAAATTCTTCTACAGAAAAAAGCAGTGCTGAAAACACCACTGGCATTAGCAAAAATATGAAGTACTGATTCCTCAAAAACCCACAAACAGTTCAAGTGTAAACACATTTGTATCTGACTCCCTCTTTCTGGAATAATTATTTGGAGGTTTATTAATCTATTATCCACTGAATGCTGATTAATGAGTGCGTGAAAAGGAAAATAATTCTGTATCATCTAATAAGCTCTTAGGAATGGCAGTTTTACAATACAGAAGTTATACCAGAGTTCTAATAAGCTCTTAGGAATGGCAGTTTTACAATACAGAAGTTATACCAGAGTTCTGCTGTTTCTTTATGGGATAGTCCTACTCTCTTCAATAAGGACAAAATCAGTTGGTCAATATAAACCCCCACTGTTTACAGTGATTTAATTCACTACAAAATGATCTTTCTGATATTTTATGATATGATACAGAAATCTTCAGGGGCTTTACCTTTTATGAATTATACAGAATAGTAAATCCAAATAAAAGCCAACCACAGAAAAGCGTTCAGCTTTATATGACAGAAGAAATTTTCTGTAAATCTGCTGCTACTTCTTAGACCACGAACTACACACATGACCAGGCTGTGAAGACACCGCTATTCTGTTCACGGGGTTTAAAGACACTCATTAACTTACTTACGGATTATGGACCTTCTGATAGTCAAGACACAGCGAATCCTTCTGAAAAGTCAATGACTACTTATTGATGCTTCTGCTGTCTTACAGAGAGAAATGGATGTACTAGCTCCCTCAGTCTGCACCTGAAGTTTGATGTATCCACTATACTTGGTGAGGTTCAGGTTTACAAGCATTTGCTTTTCCTGAGGTTTATTCTACATGTGTTGCAGAAGGATAATTTAGTTTTTGAAGACTTAAAGGGAAAAATGAAGCAGTGTGGGCTGCTTCAGTTGAATTATGTAAATAACTACTGAAAACATCTTTCTTCACAAAATTAAACAAGCAGTATAGGTTAAAATAGCTGTATTTTCCAAAGAAATAAATCAGTTCGCTATTAACTTCATTTTTTATGATAAAGAAATCTTCCTTTTATGATGAAATTTCTAACTTTACAATGGTTGGACACGCACATACAATTGTCAACAAAGCTGGGGGAAAGACACAAGAGTAAGTATTTATGACAAAAATATCAATTCCTATTATATAGTTGCTCCACTGACATAAAAAAACCCCACAAAACGCCTGAACTAGGCAGAATTTTTACAGTATGCATTTTGATTCCCTATTGCATTAAACATTCTATAGAATAGTCTCTGAAATAGGCGTCAGGTAGCCAAAGCACTCAAGAAACTTTTTTTCAACCATCCAGATCCACAGTTTGTCATTCTCCCATTTTAATTCTGCCATTGCACCCCACAAACAGAAAGCCTTTTCTCAAACTACCATTGAAGCCATTTTGCAAATCCGCTGGCTCCCGCGAGCCGGCCCGTCGCGAGCTTCAGTCCATTAGTATGACAGGTAGTGCTCTTACTAACAACTGCTTTTTACTCCCTCTGACAAATGTGCTCTGTGCCACGGCTGACGTTTGTGTAGTAATCAGGACTGATGGATAGGGACGCCAGCGCTGCCGAAAGTGCCCCCCATTTTAATGCGAGCGATTTGTCAAATGTGCTGCTATTGCACTGCTGTCATGCACAGCCAGGAAACCACTCTGTCATCTTTCCACCAACCAAGGTCACTTTGGCAGGGACAGGAGGACTCTCCAATGAAATTTTCATCTTTACTGCCCACGTGAATGACCTGGGCTTCACGGCATTTAGTTTATTTTAAGCAGGCCTAAAAGTTCTTGCAAAACGTCCTTGTTGTCACATGCTAAATTAGAACATAAAAACAAAAGCACATTGAAGCCAAAGTTGCACAGGTAACTAACTGCACAAATCAGGAGTTTCAGCAGTGCAGACTTATTGCAAAACCCTTCTTGTCAGGTTCTCACAAGACAGACTTAATTTAAGAATTATTTATCTATCTAAGGACTTTTGCTATCAGAACACCTTAAAATAGAAAGACAACACAGTATGGAACAATGGTTAAAAGATCAAAGTGACAAATATACAAAATACATCTGTGTATTGTCATTAAATATTGAGTAAACTGAAGTCTCTGAAAACCAAAGTTACAGATATTGAGAAAAGCAGAACCTTTACTCTCTGCCATCTGAGATGAAGAGACTGGGTAACCTTCTGCACCAATTGTCATCTTGGAGAATATTACAAGCTTTTCTTGCAGTACAATAGCCTTCGAGTCTTAAGTATGGTGTTTTTTTTTTTAAATATTTTTTTTACATTTTTTTGTTGTGCCAGCACTCAAAAATATAAACACACCAATGAGATTTAGATGTTTGTGTTTTATAAAACAAGTCATCTATGTATCTAGTCGCTTCCATAAAAACCTAATCTTCAGCGACCTTTATGTAAAATGTGTGAGTAAAATTATACCAAAGGCATTTGTGAAGTATTGAAAAAAAAGTCTTTAACAGATCAACCCAGAATGTAATAGGTAAGTCATAGAATTCCTCTCACTTATAGCAACGTAATACGAGTTTGTCCATGAAGCAGAAAACATCAGTGTGCACACACACAACACTGGCCTATCACTCCATTCTAAACCTTGAGTATTTACTGACAAAAAAATCAAAGCCTCTAAGAAAAATATAATTCAAGGTAAAAACCCCATAAAACACATAGGCAGAAAGTAGCTATAATAGAAAATAAGATAAACCAAACCACACTAATCTTTTGCCTACCACAAACACTGGGATGGTGCGGGCAGCCCCACACAAAGTTACTCTCACAGCTACATCCCCTCCAACCCTATTGGCAATTATTTTTGTTTTCAAGGATCACGAGGATGAACTAAGGAGTGTCTGGTTCACAAACGCTGGAGCTACATCTTCTTTTGCCGTTCATTCCTTCTGAGCCCAGATCAACCGACAACAGCTGAGAAAACCTCTCCCACCACAAAGTCACTCTCAAGGCTCCTGCTGTCATCCCCGACTGCCAGCACCACCGAGCTGTTTGATAAAACCTTCACCTACTGTAAATGCATTATCTCTAACTTGAGTGGACACTTATTCTACGACTAAAGCAAACATGCACTTACTCTTTTAGTGACCACAGAAAAAATACTCTCTCCCTTTCTCTGCAGTGTATTATCACTTCACATTGAGAGAGACTCAAGGATTAGATGCTGGAAAGCTCAGAAACTGGAAAAGGTAGGCAATTCCTTACAAGTTATTTAGAAATAGATCTAGCCAAAGAAAGGCTGTCTCATATGAAACATGCTAAAAACCTACCAGGACATTTGACTAATCCCTCTTTAAAGGTCTCCTTGCTTTCCTTCCAATCAGTTCTTTAATAAATATTTGGATCAGGCAGCGATCTCAACTTGCTGTGAAAAATATAAATACAACTTCTGTGCCAGAAGGCCTATGTTTGGCTGCAAACTGTGACTTGGCATTACTAAAAGCATAGAAGGTAAATAATGACTACATATCTACACAGGTAAGTGTCAAAACCATTCTATTCTAGGTCAGATTTCTGGGCATCTTCAGAAATGTGTGACAGCAGCACCTGGGAAAACTGTTAAGGGAATATACAATTTCTTGTGAAGGAAGAACTCGTGCTGTTTTTGCCATTGAAATCTTGAATACTCTGTATCAGACAAAGAGATTAATCCTGCAACCATGGGTGAAACTTCTGCTGTTATAAAAGTTGATACCAAAATAGTATAGGTATCAGACTCCAAAAATTACCTCTTGTACAGGTTACAGTCGAGATGTACAAAAGAATAGCAGAAAGATATCCCCAGACTCTGTGCTCCTTTAGAAATGGGTATCACAGCATAAAAGTTAACCAAACCTTTGTGAAACTACAGCAACAATAGGCATGGGACAGAAAGGAAGAATATCTGTACTTTAAGTTATGGGTGCCCAGAAAACAAAACAAAACAAAAAAAGCAGCTGATCTTGAATGAAAAGACCTGAGAAGCAGCATGGGGAAAAAACTGAAACCAGGAAAACAAAACGACAGACAGGTGGGACCTGCAGAAATCTAATGGCAGCAACGATTAATGAAATTCTGGGTGTAGGTATGACTATGTATGTACACCTCCCTAATTTATAGAAAAATACGTATGCGCAAATTCTATCATAAAAACTTTTCAAGTCGATCAACCACACTGATGGAAAGCTTTTGCCAGTCTCAGTTTAAATTCTCCAGATCTCTCCTCATGTTAAATGAAGGGTATCACAGCCAGTTCTCAAACACAAACACTTGCACAGATTACATTTGGACAACTGTACATAAACATACTTATTATTAACACATAAATAAATGCACACCAAATGAAACCATACAAACAGAAACCTTCACGGAAGGGAGGACTTTGGAGAAAGAACAGCAGCGATTCAAAGTCTGAAAGCTAAACTTAGATATTATACTTGAGGACAATCCTAAGAGAAATTAGCATTCATGGCTGCATAAAATACCAATCAGTAAAATTAATACCTAATCACACAGAAGTAATAAAGAATGTGGGAGCTTTAAAAAATAAATATATATTACCATACAAACAAAAAATATCATCATCAAACCAAGAAAAAGAGCAATTTCTAATCTGCTCTTACACTGACATCAAGGAACCTCTTTCAGCCTTCCTTATCAAACAGTAAATATTTGTGGTCTTGTTCTCACAGATTCCCGGATAACCCTATTCCCTGGATAAGAAGTGACAAATTGAAGACATACTTTCCAGTTTCTTCAGCTAAACTCTCCATACTGCCTATGAAATATTTTAAAAAATTACAGGAATTATTAAATTATTTGAAAAACTTCAAACAGAAACAACAAAAATTTACTTTCTGAAAGATGGTTGTAAGCATAACTCAACCTAAAAATACTGAATTGTAACTTTGTACAAGATGAAGAGTTGAGATATATCTCAGTTCAGCCTATGCCTTAGAAGTAACTAGAAAATTACTCAACAGACAAAGAAGAGTTATTAAGCACGCTAAATAATGGTAAAATGATAATTACACTGGAGATTTGTCTTAATAAATGAGATGCGAGGGGGTCTTTATTATCCACCCATGCACATGTAGAATTTAATTAGTTATCACCTATAAATGCTAATATCAGAGCTGCCAATCAATCTCTTACACAGTAATTGAGGAAACTCCCCAAAATATTAGAAGTAAATGGTGAAGAACCCTCTGGTTAGAAAACAGTTAACCCAACAGCAATAAGGAGAGAAGGAATTCCTCAGAGAGCCTAAAGAAAGATATGTTTTCATCTCATTACATCTACCTTCATAATTATAACAAACTCATCAGCCTCTAGATGAATACCACGTATAATCATTTTCCTGCATATTTTCCAAAGCAGGAAACTTAACAAGACATAAATGCTACAGACTAATTTAGGCTATTTGCAGTTCTCATCTCATCTTGAACTCAAATAAGAAGTATAGTTAAGCTAAAAATAACTAGATAGAGACTTTTACTTGTTTATTTACTGTAAAATCCTTGCTCACAGCCAGCTAACAGGTTTATCTTTTTTAAAGGAGGTACATTTAGAGAATGGTTATACTATGGTCTTTAAATAATAAAAAAGTAATAAAATAACTAGAGAAGCTGGGATGTTTCTAATCTACCTAAACGGCTGCTTTCATGAAAACATTTTAAAATACAATTAAAAAAAAAAATAAGAAAAAAACCCAAACACCAAAAAACCCACAAAGGCAAAAAAAACCCTAAAAGATTACCCAACCAAAGATTAATTTCACTTACTTAATTTCACTGTACAGTAATACAAAAAAAAAAAAAAAAAGAAACGAAACCAGAGGATTACACCCAGCTGAACAAAATCAATCACATATGAAGTACAGCAATAATGATCAGGAAAATCCTGACCCACCCCGTGAAAGTGGAGCTCTGCCAGAAATGCATTTCTTGGCAAGGCTCTGTGCCCACTAATTAGAGACTGAACCATTTGGGGAAAGTTACTCTGTGTCCTCAGGAATTGATACAGAGCTGTCCAAATCCACCTACCTCTCCAAAAGTGAAATTGTGTTGTTTACACATATTGGCACAGAAGAGAAGGAGGCAGGAGCATCCAAGGCGAATCAGGAGGATTACAGCTGAACTGGGGGATAAAAGGTGGGTGTACGTACACATGCACAACACCTGCTTTCTATTCCCCCCAGAAAGGCAGGATTTTTCTTCGTTAGCTCCTTGTGCTGGAGACACACAAAGCTGCCAAACCTTTGCTTCCACAGTAGCTCCAATACTAAGATCACTGAAGGAAGTAATGTCTGTCCCCTGACCATAGTTGGTTTTATCGACAGAAAAGGGAACCTTTTCTGAATACCTGTGTACCCATTTCACACCAAACACAAATTTCCTGTTGAAACCCAAACCTTTCAAATCTGTTTTCTTCACAATCTACCTCACGATATCAATATGGAACTGCAGAGAGGAGAGACCCAAGAGTTATCTGAAGACTGATCCCAGCAAGGACTTGTTCAACGACAGCTCTATGTTCCCTGCTTCACATGCTCAGAAAGGGATTTCCTTCTAAAGAGTTGGTGTGTACCCCTCCAGCTGGAATCACCTCAAGTTGTTAAACAAACTGCTATGAATTATGGTAAGCACACCCATCCCATTTGGAAGTCACCAGAAATTTATACGTTTCTGAAGTTACCAGGGCAGTAGGAACTCTGCTTCAACAAGCCTTAGAATTTGACCTGATAAGGAAATTGGTTTCAAACATACCAAATAGACTGAGATCTCTTTTAATAAGCCTAACGGAGCTGTTTCTGATGTGACGTGATTAAACTGAAGGAGAACACTGCTTTTTTTTTTTCCCACTTTGCAACTTAACACACTTAAATTTCATATATTATGGAAGAATTTTAAAGATGCCCCTCTGCCCCCAAATTTCAAGCAGATAATACTGAGCCAATACATATGGATAGATGCAAAAAGAATTGACACCATCACTTGCGTTTTTCTCCAAACTATCCAAGAAGTTTAACACAAAACAATTCATTTTCATTTAAATGTTTGTTTACCAAAAGCATAAGTTATACAAACATTAAAGATAATTCACAGCTTTGCAAAAATGGCTACTACATCTGAAGGGCTAAATTTGACCTGAAATAACAGGTTGAAATCATGGGAGTATAAAGATTTCAAAACATTTTTTTTTTAGAAAAACCCCCAACATATTAGCATAGCAGGTGTCCCACTATCCTTCCTGTCAGCACGCTTTGCACTGCCTTTGTGCACTGATCATTATGCTTGAAAAGGTCATAAAAGAGAAAAGAGACCAAGAAAAACAACCAAAAGTGGAGGGAATATCTGAGAATTCCAGAGAAGAGCCCTGGGTGCCAAGTCCTGCCGTAACCACACCGAGGGGGAAACGAGGCCACCGCGGAGAAAACAATGGGGAGTCCCAACCTCTCACTGCCTTCGGGAAGGGCAAAATGTGCCTTTGATAAAACAACACGCAAAAGGAGCAGTCACAACTTTTGAGCAACAGCTTTATTTGGAAAATCCTCCAGCCTGGGTCGCCGCCCCGGGCTCCTGGCACAGCGGGCAGGGGAGAGGAGCAGGATGCCAGCCCCCTCTCTCCTCGTGTCCCCAGGCCACCACGGCCACTGCCCTCCCTGCGCTCGGGGGAACTGGCTGGAGCTCTCGGCTCAGCCCCCGAGAGCTGACCACACACTGGAGACCCTGCCTGCCCCCTGCCCCGCTCCCTGCGGCTTTTTAGCTGACTATTCTTCTCTACTAATCAAGTAAAGCAGACTAATAACTTTCCTATTCAGATATAATTCATTATCCTTATTTATCCAAGCTGGCAAAATTTAGAAAGATTATTCCTTCCAGCCTTTTTAATTACCAAAATTCTACTTGCTTTAAAATACCATAGTCTCCCTCGAGAATTCAGCAGAGCTGAAGATCACCATGGCAATAAGAAAATGGTGCCAATGTTATCTTGGCACTGACTGTCTACAGATCTCAGGAGACCTAGCACAGGAGAAAACTGAGCTCATGTAAAAGCAGGAACGAACTCTCTAATGATTTTAAAATACCTTTTATTTTTGCTAATTTGATGTTAAAGAAGTTGAATAAAAAAACCCCAAAACTTAGAAGCATACGCTTTTCTCAACAGAGCTAATGACTTTACCACTTCACAGTGAAATCCACTTTACTTACACACAAAAAAGCAATGTCCTACAGTTAGTATCTGGATATATGGGGAAATGCTGCCAAAGCATTGGAGGAAAGAAAAACAACCCACATGAAACAAAGTTTGAGAACAAAAGAAATATTTGGAGTTCTTCAGATCCCTTTAGATGTTAGATTCAGGAGGTGAAACTTTTCTACAAACAAAACAACCAGAAACCAGGAGTTCTGCTGCCCAGCGATAAAATGCCCATCTTTGGGGTTTGGTTTTGATTGCTTCCCCCCCCCCCCCCAATCATGTCAAGGTCACAACAGATACCTTTTATCAGGATTATATCACTAATGTAACACGGGATACAATCACACGAAACCTGGCAGCAATACAAATGAAAAGGAAATGGCGTGCAGTGATTGCTCTGAACTTTTAACTGAGCCTGTGAGGAGCCACTGCAGCAGGGGAGCATCTCCTGAAGGCCAGATTCCACACACAACAGTGACAACATACACCAGAAGAAACTGCTACTAAACCACACAGGTCAAGATAATAAACACAAGAACATCTTCCCCTCAAATTTACTGTAGCGGCAGCACAACTGCAGGTCTTCCTTGTTAGGGTATCAAACCAGCCACTGAAGCATTATGTTCTCTTGTGAGCAGCAAACAGGACAGAGGGGGAAAATACACTGTATTATCCCAGTGTCTACACACACAAAAGGACAAACTAATTCTGTACTAGTTGAAAGATGCATTCAAAATTTCAATGAAGAATGAAAATGCTATATTGCAAACAACCAAAGAGGGATTTAAGTCCATATAGTGCTGAGAGGGATAATCACTCTGAATTAGGAGACTTCAACATGAAAAGAAAATGCCAATTATGGCAATTCTCATTTTATACATCTGGTTTCTAATTTGCATGTGTGACTCTTTCCATATACCCACAGAATAATTTCGCAAATAGTTAATATAAATTAAAGGAAGTAAATAGAACATATTAGAATCTTGTTTTACAATGATACATTACTTGCAGCAATATTTCTGCTTAAGATATTTTTTGGGGGAGCAAGGAGCCCGGATATCTCTAGTGTCATATACAGGTATCACAAACACTTTGTACAAACCTGCACTTCAGTATGGATTTGAAATACAATGCTAGGATTGCAGAGAAAGCATTCCTATGTTGCAGAAAGGATATTGCATCTCACGTTAAATTTGTGAATTCACATTAAATTAATTCAGATCACCACGAGTAATAACTAGTAAGGCTGGAAAAGGCTCAGTGCTTATGCAAGCTCATGGGAACATTTTAGCAAGAAATACAAGTTGCACTTGGGATAAGTAAATCTGGTAAAGACAACAGTCCTAAAGTTGCCATAACAAAAAAAAAAAGTGATATCCTGATGAAAATTATTGGAGTTTGAGATGGAAAAATATGAACAGAGACTGTTGTCCTTTGCCATGTCAGCTCTAATTATCTAAAAGGTCCAATCATCTGATTCCACTAACTTGAATCAGCAGGACTACAATTCACACATCACTGTGAAAGAAGGCACCAACACACAAAACCATCTCAAGAACGAATCACCGTTTCCTAGTTAATAATAGAATTATATATGGATGAGTTATTTTCTGCCCTCAAAACCTACGCATTTCCAATAAACATTCCTAGAAGAAGATCTCCCTTGAACTCTTCAGGATGGACCCTTCAACCAATGCACGTGCTGGACGCAGAGTGGGGCGGGGGAAGGAGGACACCTTTCCATCTGCCCGGCCTCCCGACAGCTGCTTAGCAGAGGTTTTCTGAAAAATTATCAGAACTATCTGCTGGATTACAGTTAGAACAAAGCTAATCCTGACTCAATTAGCTTCTTGGCTTTTCCCCCATGTGGTATGCCAGTATCAGAAAATCGAAAGAAAGTATTAATTAATTTACAGTTATTTTAAGATATTAAGCTCAACCTTTCAGGTTACTTGCCTTCCTGTAACGAGGCTCTATCCTTGCCAAATTATTTTTTCCAAGGAAGTTATTTCAGATGTGACCAAGACTAAACCTGTGATCCAGACAAGAACAGATCATCTTGCTTAGCTTAAGTGTCCTATGCAGCCAAAATTACTCAACCAAGTACACGCAAAAGGGCATAATCTAGCTCTTTAAATATAAACGGATGCTGCAGACTACAGACCTCTGTGCATAGCATTTTAGTTCTCCATTCTTCATCCAAACCCACACAACTGAACTCATATTTGGAAAGACAATTTTTGCCATTCAAATTTAAGAAATATTTAGTAACCAAAGTATACCGAAAAATAACCTTAGCTGTAGAAAGCTCCTTACAACAGTCAGAATATATTTTGATTTTAGATCTGTGTTCAAGTAAAATAAAAGTGCTACTGAGTCTGGAGAGGACCAAATTTCAAAAGAACAATTACTGAGTAGAATCAATGGTCTTTGGTTGTTAGATACACTACTTTACTACGTTATGGAAATTAGACTGAACTCTTTCTCCTAGCTTATTAGCCCAGAGTTTAACAACTGACCACTAAATCTGCATGAAAGTTATTTCATTTATGACTTTGCAGTTCTTTACCTCTATGTTTAGATATTTCCACCTACTCAGAGTGTTTTCCCTAAGCATCGCATTTTTGTTTTTCAGATTAAAATGAAAATACTGCTTACTTTATTAGGTTTGGCTCTCCTATAATTACATTTGGAGTAAGAGACCAATGTTGTTTGTCATTGTAAAATGCAGCTCTTTGGCATAAACATTTTATTTGCTTGGTTTTTCTCCTTCTACCTCTCTGGCATACGTCAAACGTTTAAACAATATCATCTTGATGGCAGATTAATGTTACTACTTAATGTACAAGGTCAGCTTTCCAATGCAAAAAGCAAACTGAGAAAATGTAATTGTTTTAAAACTTTTTTTAAAAAAGTTTAAATTTAATCACAATGTATTTAAATGAAAATAAAACTCACATTTGAAAAAAATTGGAGAGATGTGGATTTGATGGCTGGACTGTTCAGTGGATAAGGGATTCATTAGATGGTCACATCTAGAGGCTAGTGATCAGTGACTCAATGTCCATCTGGAGATCGGTGACAAGTGGTGTCTCTCAGGGGTTCATATTAGGACCAGCACTGTTTGTATCTTTATCAATGACATAGTGGGACCAAGAGCATCCTCAGCAAGTTTGCTGATGACACTAAGCTGAGTGGTGCAGTTGACATGCCTGCGGGACACGATGCCATCAAGAAGGCCCCAGTCAAGCTCAAGAAGAGGGCCTGTGTAAACCTTACAAGGTTCAACAAGACCAAGTGCAAGGTCCTGCATGTGATTCAGAGCAACGCCCAGTATCAATACAGGCTGGGGGATGAAGGGATTGAGATCAGCCCTGAGGAGAAGGATTTGGGCGTCTTCATTGATGAGTAGCTCAATAAGAGCTGGCAGCATAGAAAGCCAACTGTATCCTGGGCTACATCAAAAGCAGCATGGCCAGCTGGTCAAGAGAGGTGATTGTCTCCCTCTGTTCAGACCCCACCTAGTACTGTACTACTACTGCTACTGAATTTATGTTCTACTAAGTATGTTCTGAAAGGATGTAGCAAAATTCTGAAATACAAAATTGAAATAAAGAATTGTAATATATACTCCCTCATTCTATCATTATCATCTAGGTCCTACTGATTAGAACAAAGATTCATTCTGAGATTCAGTAGAACAAATTCATTTTCCAAAGTAAGCACATTTCTGTTAGTAACCTCTTGTTTCAAATTGCTCATAATCAAGAAGAAAACCTTAAAAATATTCAGATACTACATCTTCATGAAAGTAGGTTGTAATTAGATTATTAACTCAACAATGCATAGGTCATACCTTCCCACATATTTGTTCAGCACTTAACCAGACTTTGACCTACTGAGACATGTGGACTCTGCCCAATGTAAAACAAGAAGAGGGTGGTTTCAGCAGGGAAAAGAGTTTGCTGATAAATCACTTGATTTGGTTCCAGTTATAACACTGACCTACTTGCATAACATACCATAAGGAATTTAAATTTCACTACTTTTATAACACAGAAGACAACCTATTTATTCCACAATGAAGAAATGGGTTACTGGTTACTGAATTTATATTTTAAGCGAGCAGATTTACCTAGGTGTAATTCTTACAGCATATTAATTCAGGCTTTATCTTTCTACCATTCATAGGAAGGTTGAGCAGTTGTGATATTCCATTCTGGGAACTAATGAATGCAGAAAGACGAGGAACTACCCAATCCCTTTTCTCCAAGACTGACTATTGCCAGTGACAGAAAACAGATCCAAGTGCCTGTCCACACGTGAGCCAAGCACGTGTGTGTAACAACTGCAAGGCCCCAACAAACATAACTGAGGGAATACTGCAAACATTAATTAATTAATATTTATAGAGCACTCAATCTCAAGAGCTCCTGTAAAGACCTCTCTCTTTTGCCTTCTTAGTTTCTGTTATCAAACATGCAGGAGGCATAAATAAATACAGGTAGAATGGAAAAGGTGCTCACATGACTATTGCTGATTGTGCTTTAACAAAAAGCACTACCTTTCTTTTCTATCAGCTCCTTCTCTAGCCCTTACTACTCACACACAAGATCCTACCTATTCATATTAGACCAAACCGTTGTATTTACAGACAACACAAGAGAACCAAACACAAACATTGAAGAAAACAAAGAAAAAACAGTTACGAAGACAACAATCCTTACAAGAATTTTCTGTTATTAAATAAATTTTAAAAAGAGTAAAGTAACCGCCTTGAATAATAATCCCTTTCGTCTTTATCTAAAAAAATAAAATTATTAGCTGGAAGCATTTCATGAATCAAACTAATCCCACCTCAATATGGTATGCACATCAGTATACTGGATATTGTTTATCTGAAAAGTTACATGGACGAACCCCTCTCAACTTATCTTGCAATATTTGTTTGAAATCTTCCCCTTTTTGATCCTATTCTGAAATCAGAAGCAAGTTGCCTCTAGCATTTGGAATTTACCTGTCAAATAAGTCTCCATTAAAAACTTGTGAAAAAAAAAAAAATCATATCAGGTGCTGGAAAAGTTACATACGAGCCTCTTTCACCAAGGGGGGCAGACACCACCTCTATACATGATTTTTTCTATGCCCAACTAATAAGTATTAATGCTTCCCATTCCTCCTACTGTGAGCTTTTAAGAAATCTTTCTTCTAAGTAAGATGTGTTATCTCTGGAGGTAGTTCATGCACACCAAAATAAGCAACTACCATTCCATGTATGAAAGTTTCCCTCTTACCACTTACACCACCTGTTTTCCTCCTGTTTGCTTTGCATTTCAGTTTATACTTTTAACATAGTACATTTATGAAAAAAGGAATAAGGTGCTTTCATGGTTTTGGAAACCAATCAGAATATTGCAGTATCAATGCAATTAAATAATTAAAAATATAATGATCTTGACTGAAGAGGTATTTCAATATACCTCTTGACATAATGTCAGCAACTGAAAACCCTTCCAGAATGCAGCCTGCCTGGCATTTGCTTATTTATCAACTTATTCCTTTCTAGTTTGTTTACAAAGTGAAGACAATAAAGGAAATCTCAAGGGGGTTTTGTTGGGTTTTTTGGGGTGGGTCTGCTTGAAGTGCTCTCTGGCATTAAAAGGAAAAGACTCCCATTGGATGATAAAGGACTCAGTGTTACACTATTACAGGAGAGGAATTGCATTAACCCCTGCCCTTCCCCACTGTACTCGCTGCCCACTGAAAACAACAACAGAATTATTAAAATCCCACACTCTCTAATGGGATGATAATAGGATTCAGAGGCCATTAGGGTAAAGGCAATCCATATTTTACAGTTTGATAAGCTCTCGTTGAAGATGCTGGATCCCCCTTCAAAGCCAACAATTACTGATTTAGTATTAACAAATCCACAACAACTGTCAAGACTGCAGAATGCATCGAGGTGAAGTCAGCAGCTTATGGTGACAGACTTTAAAATGCGTGTAGAAAAATTAAACCACTTAAATTGAAATAATTTGTAATTTTACAGTGATACTGGTTATTACTGTCATTTCAGATTTCTTTACATCCAAATGTCTTGGTTACTCAAGTTTGCACATAATTCTGAGTCCTGTGGTGGATGGTTTTGGAGGCGAGCACTTCTGTCCTGTTTTCTAAGCACACACCTTTTGTCACAAAGAAATAAAACAGTGAACACAGAATGAGAAGAGACCAATTGAGTCATGAAATCAAGTTCTCTACAATCACAGAGATAATTTATAAATATTATGATTACCTTTAAATGGATTGTCTACCAGGCTGCAGATTCAAGAGAACCTATCATTCTCCAATGGCACACCTTGAAGTGTAGGGTATAAAATACACACTTAATACTTACTCTGCCCACTGTTATCTTAACTATTCTTCAAAAACACTGGTTTAGATATTTTTGAAAGGTCAATGTGCTGAATATTTTCTTAGGTAATTTTAAGTTATAATTTTATTTCTGTATTTTTTGCTGTATCCAGTTAGTCCACACTCTCTTGTGTAACTGACTGGGGACAAGCAGAACAGTCCTCAGAAGAACCAATCCACTCCTTACATTCCTGGAACCAAAATCAAGCATCACTTACATACCCACCCCAAGCACTGCTGGATCTAACCCCCTACTTTCCACTATTCTTCTGTCTACGTTTGTGATGAGGAAAAAAAAACCCCAATGAAAACGGATGCACTTTTTAGAAGTGATAATTCCAGACTCTGTTTTGCCACCACAAACATTCATACAGTTCTCACTGAGGCAGACAAGTACCTAAAACTATGGACCACTGCTGTTATAGTGTGATCACTTCGTGCCTGAGAGCTCATAATCACATAAGCACAACAGGTAAGCAATAAAATACACAGACAAAACCCAACTAAACCCAAGAGCCTACATTTATTTCAAACTGAGGAAACTGATTCTTCATCATTTGTTTTCAATAACGCTGACAACTTTCCCACATTTTTGAAGTTTAATAAATATCCATTTACAGAAGTAATACTTTTCTTCTGCTTATATTGACTTCAGGTGGTCTTCAGTGTTACACAGATAAACTGTGAGACCAGGGTCTTCAGCATTAATTCCAGCACATGAAATAACTCCGTATTAAAGGCCACAACATCACATTCTGAGGGGTCATACCTTTTTTTTTCTTTGTGCTTATAATTGAAAAAAAGCAGGTATTCCCCACAATAATGGTTCTTCAAATATTGATTGCCTAGTAAGTCCCTCCCTCAGACTGCATCAGTGTCCAAGGGAAACTGAGTTTAGTCCAGGTTCCTTGTTAAAAGCATACTTTTAACAAAAATTGATAATATTCTCGCTCCTCCAAAAGCAGATACACTGCAATTTGAGCTCCACTTCCACATCTTCTTTGCCTTGTCCATCGAATGCCTAAAGAATGTTTTCAGTATACTCAAAGAACAGTGGAGGAAGAAAACCAGGATGATTCCTGCAACAATTAACTGTGGTTACCTCACTCTTAATTGAAGTTCCTTAAACTATTTTGAAAGATGCCTTCCAGAGTATCTAGGGACGTGACAGAGATTTTTGAAGCATAGCTTCCAGGTAAACTAGCAGAAATAACCAGAAGCCAAATAACAAAGGGAATTGATGACCTAATAAATCCTAGGACAGGAATTGCCCTATCAATATTTTACAATACAAAACATAACTACAACATGAACACAAGAAAGACATCAAATGCCACATGTGTAGCCTCTTTGAAGAGAAAAATAGAGTGCACAAACCAGTAATTTCTAAGGACCTGTTTATATAGATAAATTTAACAGCCTAACTACACTGTTAATACGAAAATATATACGTGTCACTGTTACACAGCCTGACTCTAAAATCAGATTTTTTTTTTTTTTTTTTGCTTAGGTAGCGTGGTCAGGCAGCAACTGAAAGCATCTTCAAAGCTACTAAAAGCCACATGTAACCTTAGTGGTATAACAAGAGTGCTAAAGCTGCAGTAGTACATTTTCCAGCAGAAGCATGCCTTAGAAGGGCCTACGCTGCAGCACAATCAATTATGAAATGGAACAATAATCTGTGTGCTATCCATACTACCCAGTTCTACTTTTTAAGAACTTTCATGTTTTCTTGTTGGACTAAAAGTGAAAAGCATTTGATCAGCAGTTGGTGAATTAATGCTTGGTGGGTATGAGTAAGTTTCAGAAGTGTTTTGTTTTCTTCTCAGGTGTTTTTTCACAAAGATGAGGAAAAACAGGATGGCAGTAAAAACAAAGAAAAAAAAAACCCCACAATTCAGACAGCACTGAAACCAAACACACCCAGCAGGTGCCATCATGGAATCACCTCTGTGAATCACCACATAACTGAATTGCTGCCAGCAGAATGCCATCAGATTAATAAAGTTGATTATTTCTGTGTTTATTACAGCAGACTTAGATTCCAAGATCTTTTTGGTCTGATACTGAATTAATATATCAGCTCCATAATGTAATGGACCAGTTACTGCTTTCCTCCAGAAAGGATGGAAACTGAAAACAATACTCGCACGTTCCAGAATCAGTAAACCTATTAAAACATCTATTTCTTCATTCACTATGGTCACATACTCTTATAATCCAAAATTCTGCATTCAAATCACAATAATTTTCAATCAAACAGTTAAAGAATATATTAAAACCCTCTCCCCCTCTGCTTGCCTGCTCTAATGCAGATCTTCTTGAAAGGACTACATCGGTGTTAACTCACACATCATCTGTAATATCCTTTCCTATTCCCTAGCACTGAATTACAGTTGTTTTAAATTTTGATGTGCTTTTCTATGAAACACCACGAGACACACAGAAATCCTTTGCACTTGCAACATAAATTAGAATTCCAATCAACTCCTTCAGAGATAAAAGCTCTACCTCTGCTTAGTTTCCCAGAAAACAAACCAAACCAAAATCAACACATGGAACATTAAAAAAAACATCTTGCAAGCTTGTAATAAGAAAGTACCAAAATAGCTTTTAGAAAGAAAATAGAACCTTCAACCATAAGTGATCAGTTCATTCAGAAGGTTTCATTTTAGAAGGTAGTGAACAAAGATAAAACAATTAATTTGTTAAGGCTGACCAAGGCTAACTGGGGAAAGGTGACAAGGAAACATGTTGCCCGTGCTGTGGCACTGATTTGCTCAGCATTTGACACATGGCTTCTCAAAAGACCCTTTGAATTTTCATTTCCGTCATTCTGAAAAATCCTCTCAGGAAAGGTAGGAAGGAGATGCAATATAATGAACTGTAATACAATAATAATGGATTTCTGTCAAGTTTCTCAGAACGTAAATGAGCATTTATCAGGAATTTGCCCAAAACAAATAATTTACACTCATTTCCACAACAAGACAGACATGATTCTCTTTCATTCAGCTCTTTGTTAACTCTGATTAATTACTTCACTTCCAGATTTCATTAGAAACATATTCATCTTTTCTAGGTAGCAACAATTGATATGCTGCATCATAAAGTCTCATATTAGAAAACTGAATATCTGCCCATTCCTTACATTCTACTGACCTCTAGAGACTGTATGTATATATGTATAGCACATATACATTATTTATGTTCATGTACACATACTAGAACAATGTCACAATAGACTGAGTTTAGTGAAATCTGTATGCAGTATTTGATGTCACATTTTCACCTTAATCAAAAATTGTTCTTCAAAATATTTTCTTTCCTGGGTTTTCTGGACATGGAGAATCTCTTGCTATTTTTTGCCTTTCCTCTCTGCGTTCTTCCAACCGAAACCACAATAGCTGCCTTTATCTGCTGTGTATAGAATTAAGCTGCAAGTATGAATATCAATATAAACGTTGAGATAATCCAGGTTTCATTTAGGCATGAATATCTGCCAGGGAGTGAATGCCACAAAACCAGAAGTTCCTACTTATTGAAAAATAGGGAGAGAAGAGAAGTCTCGTGGAACTCAGTATTGACATCTTCCCCCCCCCCCCCCCCCCCCCCCCAGCCCCCCCCCCCCCCCCCCCAAATGATAGTATCTCACAGCAGCCTCCTTGTCTCCATTTTACTGCCAGGGAAATAACGTCACAAAAACCTGTGTTGGCTTTGACATTTAGACCAAACGGAAAGGAGTTGAATTTGTCAACTAAAACCTATTCAAAGTAGACATTAATCCAATAAAAAAGAGAAATGAGAGGAACAGAAAAGACTATGTTCCTCTATAACAACCTTAGCAGAGCTGACACTGCTACGAGCCATCACTCGGTGATACCGTGTGGTCAAATACACCAAAAAACACTGCCACAAATACACATAAAACGAACATATGAAATTTTAAAGGCACGTTTTTCAAATAAAAATAATTTGTAATAAGTTTTGTATCAAAACGTCCAGAAAACACAAAAGGGGTTTTCCAACACTGCAGACCTTTTATAGACAAGGACCACTCGTAAGATACTTTAATATGACTTTATCCTCTGGGATCTCACAAACAAAAATAAATTTAGGAAAATGATCTGAAAAAACACCGGACTTCAAAAAGCTTTAGCTAAAAATCTTTTTATCTGCCCCCCAACTCTGGGGGTGAGGGAATAAAGCTTTTTAATGCACTGGTTTATATTGTTATTATCATACTCCACATGATAACAAATTTCATTTCATTTGGAATCAGCTATGAGCTACAGGTTGAATTTTACTAAATCAATATATGCTATAGATAATAACTGAACTTTCTATCTTTCAAAAATTGCCCGCATAGAGTAAGAACTCTTAGAGGTAAATATGTTTTACACAGTGCAGCTAAAAGACCCTACGCATCCACTACTCTAAGTTACTCAGGAGTTCCTTCAGCATAAATGAGGAAAATATACACATCAGTGTCTTCTCCTTTAGAAGCATCATCCTTAAGATAACGTCATTGCCAAACTCTGTTTCTGCTATTTTAAATTATATTTATTCACCTTATATCAAATTTTGACAAAACAGTCAAATCACAGTGATGGAACAAATTATATAGATGTTTTTGAAAAAATATTTGAAACGAGTCATTAAATTACTATTATCTGCAGTACATTTTCCTATGTTCACATCAGAGGTTTGTATTTCAGTAAGTTACTGCAAACTCCTAAATATCCACTCCTCCTGTATTCCAATAATGTGAGACAAAGTATGTATCTTTAAATTTAAATTAAATTAAATTAAAAAATATATATATATTCAGATTTTTGTGTTTGTTTTTATATACATAAACATCCATAGACAAATCTAGAACTACAATATTGCTGTTACTGAGAAACATGGGAATAAACTCAGTTGTGGCCAGAATTATTTACCCTATTCAGCTATTCTGAGCTCTTCATAGTGTACTCAGAATTCCACTACACAAGTGTTCTTGCTTTTCTCTTCGTGACTTTCAGAACTGAGAAATACAAAGATAAAAGTGTATTCCTTGGGGCTATATTTTGTCATAAGCCTTTAAACTGAATTTGCCAATGTTTTCAACAGGGAATTCTCTTTAGAAACTGATGACATATTACGATCTTTTTAACTAAATTACATACCATTTCATTGAACTGACAAGTCTGAAAGTAAACTGAAGTAGGGAAGGTGCAAGAACGTAATTCTGGTAATTCTGTCTCACTGGTAAGAGGCTTATTTTTCTGAATGGCATAGAAGTACAAAATGTAAAAGTGCTCATTGACTTTTGGTCATGCCCAGCTGAGACGCACGATGTTGGATATCAATTGCTAATTGTCTCTAGAGTCCTAGAAACTTCTAATTTTGAGCAAAAAATCCCACAAAAAACTACACATGACTATTCTATAAATATATACAGCACTGATGTTTTCTAAACCATCCTCAGGAAACACAAGTAGACTTCACTTCTGCATATAAAGTAAGCAAACAGCTTTCTGAAGGTTAAGGGATTACCTTAGTACATACACAATTGTATGTATGCACAAATTCAACAATAAATTAAAGGAGCAGAACATTAAGGAAAACCCCTACTGGCAACAGCAAATCTGTATGGGGAAAAAACCATCAACCTAAAGCTTTCTAGATTAAAGAAATTTGGTGCATACATTTGCAAAACCCAAAGAAAATACTGAAACCCAACTACAGTGAATAGCATACAGTGCAAATGACATGGGAGATGATTGTGGAGATCGGCCACACGTTTTTCTATGCGCATTTTTTTTTCAGTTATAAGCAGAAGCTGAAATTTTCTTATACAGTAAGCAGGAAACTAAACAAATCCACGCTGCTGTGTATCATAAAATTCAGTGAAATGTAATAATTTTAATTCTAAAAACTGCAATCTCTTCTCTAAGAGTTCTTCAAGTAATCCTTGTTTATCCTTTCTTATTTAAGGTACGAACCATTTGAATGCAGTGAGATCATGTTTTTAATATGACTAGGCTAAGTTTTGAGTGTTTATCCTACTTTACATGAAAAGCTAGGATTAAAAACAACACCACACACAATACTGTTTTGAATTTGAAATCAGTTACGGTTGATGATCATCTCCAAAAATAAATATTCCCACAGATAGAGGTCAGTGGTTGCCTGAAATTGCATCAGTTAGCGCCTGTATACTAGAATCCTCCACTCCTTTGGGACTGCTTCATCATTTTATCACATTAATTAATAAAACAGGAGTTTCAGCATAGGACATCACAGTTTTCTATCCACTCATTTGCCATTGGTTACTCTACAGTTTATTGATCAGAGACTCAGAGGATTTCTCTCCAAATGTAAGCACATAAGAATACATATAAGAATATGGTAACTCAGAATTGTTCATAGCTGAAAAAAAAAAGTACAAAAAAAATAATGTACAAATTAAGAAATACGTAGGCTTTTTTTGCTTTTAATTGTGTTATGTGTTGATCTGGTAAGCTCTTATTGTTCTCAAAGGAAAGCAACTTCACTGCATTGGAATTCTAATTTTGAGAAGCATGCATTCCATTCATTAATTTATAATTGAACATTCATATTTCGTAAATGTATTTTAAAAAACCTCTGAACTTTGAGCCCTTCTTTCAGTCCTTCCTCTGAGAACACACATGAAACAATGTTAATACTAGCGATAAAATGTTAAAACTGGCAAGTAAAAACTAAAAACCTTAAAAGAAGACCTATAGTTGTCTCCACATGTGTCTCATTGTTGCACATGTACCTCTTCAGATGTTCAGATTAAATAGAACCTGTTATGATGATGTAAAAAATTATTGATCTCATATTATTAAACTACCAACAGCCTGTATAACCATCCGCCTTGAGATTTTTCTTTGGCTTTTGTTATCTCACTGCTTTTCTTTTCCTCTAGGAAGTAATCTTTACTTTGCTCTCCAGCAACATCTACTGGAACATCAGTAAAATGCTGGTATTTCTATTAATCACCCATTTAACGTTGAGCAGGGCAGAGTTAGCAAATGCCAAAAGGAGAGAGAAACGATCTGCAGCTCAGATCTTGCATTCTGGGCTCAAAGGGATCAAGTTAGCTCCCCTTCAACCTTCTAGTTTTCTGCCATTTCTTAAGGAACAAATTCTTTATGACTAATTCGTATCAAAAGTCATCTACCATTTACACTTAGATGTACTTTATCCAAGTCACGAAATATCATTTAAAATGCCACATTACATCCAGGATTTCCATTTTTGTCAGATAAATTACTCTCGATTTCAGCTTGATCCAACATGTGCTTAAACAGACCTGAAGCACGGAAAGAGCTTGGAAGAATGTATAGGAATATTGGAAAGGTGAAAGAGAGGTGCAATGGCAGTTCCAATGCCAAATAATAAACAATACCAAGTTCAGCAAAACTATGGTTAAAAAGTAAAAATGTCCACTACAAATCAGTGAAATGTTAACAAGTTCTTTTGTCTGATTTTAAGGCCTCAGAAAAAGAAAAAAAAAAAAAAATCTGTCCCTTTATCTGAGGATGATTATGTAGGATTAACTACCACTGAAGATGTAGTCGCTCTGCACTGATGGGAGAGGAGGCTTCTCTGGGGGCTCGCTCCCACTCGGCTGCATGGTGGCTTGTCACTGCCTGTCGTGTAAAATCAGCTGCTGCAAACGTTCACCGAAAACTCTGCCACCGGGTTCTGCGCCGGACACAGCACCCAGCCTTCCCGGGGCTGCAGCCAGGATTGGGTCATGGGGGTAAACTTGCCTAACGACAAAAGTTCTCAAGTAACATATTAATTTCTGTCTGCGATATGCTCACTTGTAGGTCTGCAACGCTGAAACCTGCCTATCAAACAATGTTTACTCTATGACTGCTTATAAAGTTGGCTTTTCATAGCTCTGCTTTCAGAGCCAGTTAATTAGTACTCTACTTTTACAAATCACCACAATTGTATTTGCCTCCCTTTAAATCCCCAATAATGGTCTAACTCCCCTTGACTGCTTGTTCACTTTCCAGCGTGACAATGAAATTGAGACCATCACTGCTCTTCAGAATCCCCTCCTTCTATTTAGAGTCTTAGTTTGCTCATTCGGAGAGCAACTGTAAAATATAAGCGCAGAAACGTAGGGAGAAAAAAGAAGGCACCAAAGACAGTGAAAACCAGGAACAGAAGTCCCAATAGCTAAATATTCCAGTTGTGAATAAAAAGCACATATCAGCATGTAGCATTTTAAAAGTAATTAAAATTATTTTTGCCTTCGGAATCCCTGTAGAGCCTCAATGTATTTTTACAGAGAATAAAAGGGCATTTTTCTCCAAACCACAAACACTTTAAGCTACATAATTTTATACTGCCACAAGACTTAAGTTCATAGGCTTTGCCTGATAAATTATCTCCTCTCAATAACTGTTAAACAGAAAGCCCTTTATTGTAATCCAAGTGCACTTGTGGACAGCACTTTCAGAGTTAACTCCATTTGACAACTGACATAAATCCATTATTCTAATTTGGTGATTGCTTTACTAAACACAGATGCAGTTTATGAGTTTTAGTCACGTATTTCATTCAGGATGCCACTTAATCTCAATTTACAAAACATAAACACGAAATAGGTTTTACAGTATGCCTAAAAGGGTATAGCTATTCAGACGATGAAATGCCAGGCAAACAAACCGTATTCACCTAGACCTAAACTCAATGCTAGATTTTACCTTCCCAAATGAATTGTAAATAAAGACAGATAATTTTTAGTTCAGATCTTGCAACCAAATTGCAGAATGCCAAGCTCCTCGAGGGTTATAAGACTGATAAAGCTTTTCTTATGCTGAGATTTAAGCAGCGAATTTAACCTTAAGCAAAGTCCAGCTTTCACAAAAGCTCGTTCTCGGGTTTATTTTGATACCACAGAGAAAAGAGGGAGAAAACAATCACTCAGTCTGAATACAGCAGCTTCTCAAACCCATTTCTAATTCAATTTATAGCACATACTTTACATCTTAAACAAAAGGAATCTGATACAACACCGACGCTGCCTCTTGCTGCAGTTGCTCGTCTCAGTTACAAAATGCTGAAAATCTACGGCTCTGACCAAGCCACTCCATAAAACATTTGGATTCAGGCACTTCTTACCTGCCTCAGCTGAAGGCTTCCTTCCCTTGTTAGCAGTATGAAGCATCCTCTAGCCTTCCCAATCCTCACCACCAGCCTCAAATTGCACCGCTAAGTCCCTTTTTTGCAAGAAAACGCTTATTGAAAGTGATTAGTTTTTGTTGTCCCTTTTAAGTCCCTCCTGCGGGAAAGAGCAGGGGAGCGATGTGACGCCACCTTTTAATCTTTTGCAAGAGTGAAAAGGCAGAAAAGGAGCGCTCGATCAAACTGAGCTTCACACATGACTAAAACTCGCCGGAGAGGCTGCAAGCTCTGGCTAAAGCACCACTAGGCGTAAGTGTAAGAACAGAGAAGAGGGGAGAGTCAATGAAATGTGACAACGTACGTGCATCAAAGACGGGAAAAGAGGGAGAGAACAATAAGAGAGAGATGGAGACGACAAGGAGGGAAAGAGAAAGAATGAGAATGTGAGGGAGAATGAGCATGAAGAAAAGATAGGGGAGTTCTGAAGCAAAGAATTCGCAGAATAAAGCCAAAGTGTCTGGCAGCTTCTGTTTTTATCTCAGTGAGCATGACATACTGCCTCCCTCATTTAGCAACACATTCTTGTCTCTTCCAGGTTTGAAAACTGAGATAATCACAATGTGTGCCTGTTTTCGCCTGATTGGCACACTCGTGTGCAGTATACCTGAGATCCCCCTCTAGCACCTTCTAGAGACGCATTTATGTGCAATTAAGTTCATATATTCATTAGGAAAGACACCTCCCTCCACCCCCAAAACCCACGAGCTGCTAATTTGTACATCAATTTACAATATAGTTTAACTGGCAGATGGAATTCTACTTATAACTACTAACAAACTGCCACTAATAAACAAATGACTGAACAAATGTTTGATGTTGATAACTGAATTTTCATAGCAACAAAACATATTAGCATTGATAAATCTGTGTTTAAAAAAAGGAGGTATTACAGACACTTTCTTTTATTTATCTTGCTATTGCACTAAGAAGTAGGAGAAGAAAAAAAATGTTATCCAGAGCTAACATTTTTAAAGGAATCCATCCGTGAAAAGATCAGATTTCAAATTTAAAAAAAAAAAAAAAGCCATTACAAGCTAAAAATTATTTTTCAAATTTAATTATTAATTCCCACTAATTTAGAAAAGGTTCTCACACTCAGTCCTCAGACAGGTAGGGTTCACTTTCATGCAAGATGGGCATGCGTAGGTTTGGTTTTGGTTTTCTCTTAACTAAATATACCATTTGTAACATTAGGAGAGGTTCTGTAATTTGCTTTATTTATACCTTTTACCTTTTTAACTTAAAGGCAAATAGGCTTTTAGCCACTTGGCAACTGGTCAGCTGGCCAAAAGGCATAATACTTGTCTGCAGAACCAACACAATCAGCCCACAATCAGGCTCGGCTTTACATGGAAAGGTAGGGTTAAGAGAGCAGCAGAAATGTAAACAAACCTGAAAAAGAACGTATATTTTTCTCTTTATTGCAGCATCCCATTTGGGCCTCTCCTTGGATCCCAGCATCTCAACTCCACTAAGGAAAAGGAATGACTATGTCAGTGACGCAAGACTCTGGAAATCTGGATCTAGATCTCAACTGTGTAACACATTCCGTATCAGCTTATGCAAGTCACACAGTGCAACGTTCAGGCATCTGTGTCTTACAGCTCCCAGCTAGTTCTTAAAAAAGAAATATATGTTTTAACAGCTCTATACAACCTGGTATCCTCTTTTGTAGGGATTTCCCAACCCCATAAAGGAAGTTATGAAGATGAGGTCACAAGTGATTATCGGGGAATCCGTGACCTATTTGAACACTGAGTACTTACATATCATCATTTTACCACAAATTTTTAAAGAATTTATGTTTTTCATGAAATGTTAACTTCCAGAATCTCACCATAAACCGTCATACAAGCTCTGGGCAGATGGAATAGAGTTTTCAAATTTATAAAGTAAAACTTGAAAAAACAAGAAAAAACAACTTTTTAAGCTTACAAACTGTTCCAAACTCCACACTTACTGCTAAGTTCATGATTACTTCAGCGTTTCACCTCTTGCTTTTTTTTCCCCCCAGGGACTGCCAATACACTTACATAAATAAAGATCCATTAAAATCAGATTCTCACTAATCTTCTCAAGTAACCTTCATCACATGAGTTCAATTTGCCATAAGGAGAAAAATATTCCTAAGACCACTGGTGTGTTAAGCCTCTCTCCGTGTGCGTATCAATACGGCGTTAGCCCGTCCTAGCAAAGTCGTGGGATGGTTTATATCAAGTATTTCTCCTTGCTCTGCTGGGATAAGGAATCCAATCAAAGGAGTGTAGCCGCTTTAAAGGCCTCTTGTTTTCTCTTCCAGACACAAAGGAAATAAATACCACCTGAAGATTTGAGGGGACAAGGAGAAATAGAGATCTATGTGTTCCATTACTGCAAATTTTTCCAGAATATTATTAGAAAATACTCCAATGGAAATGCCTAATTATCTTTTAAAAAGAAAACAAAGAGGAAGTCCCAAGCTCCTGTAAGACGCTCGCTCTGCCTGTGCACACTCAACTTAAAGTGAGTATCGGGAACAATTAGGAAAGAGATCTTTCCTCTCTATTTCCCATTTCATTTTGCATTTTTTTCACCCTTATAGGTAAATTGTGTTTCTCATGGAAGTCTTGATAAGCAGTTTCCACATACTTTACAATATGGTAGATTATATTCATGACAACAATCTTCCAAAAATGCAAACACATACATACCTACTTCTAGAAGTATTTATTCATTCTCACAGGCTTATCTATTCACAATGCAATCAAACCCCTGCATTTACATCCAAGGTCAACAAAACACTTGAAAACATGCATGCAATTTGTTTGTTTTCATGAAAGATGGGAGACTGAGTGTCTAAAACTATGCAAAACCTTACATATTATACTAAATAAATTCTTTTCTCCAAGAACTGACCTTGTGTTTGAAACAAAAATGTTTGGACACTGAACTGCTTGCGTTCTGACAGCTTCAGAGAGCAAAGCAAGTTATCCTCCTATGCATGTTATTCTGTGGATCAGCCATGTTTCTATAAGACAAGCTTAGCCTTTGACTAATGTTAGTCCAATGCAAAAGCTGTATTTTACTGCTGGTAAATGCACTTCCACTTAAGCTTCCTCAAGCAGTACTCCAGTAGCATATAGACACCACACCACAGCACCTTACAAAATAACCACACAATGAGACGTACTAGTAATGTCATTTTAGGCAGAGATATAAATAACTCATTTCCAGTCCATTTTTTTTTTAATACTTTTACCATCACAAAGAAAATAACTCATCAGAGCTCAATCTTAACCCAAAGAAGCCAACTCAAGTTTAATCACAGTAATCCTCTTGATCCCTCCCTTCTGTACTCTACCAGAAATCTGGATCATTCTTGTATTTATTTTAGGTCTAAGGTTTCATTAACCTGCACGCAAACCCATCCTCCATGTCTGTGACTTAAACCTTGCACAGCAATAGAATCATGAAGACCATTCCACATGTTGCACTGTTTCAGTGATGCTGAATCACACCCTTCTCCTGCTGGGAAAATGCATCAACAGGGTTATCGAGAACATGGAGCATCATGACAGCAAATCATGGGGAAAGAGAGTGGCAAAAGACTACAAAAGTGCTCATGCCTATTAAAGGGACTACTGGCCAGAACTACTCATTGACTACAGATCCTTCGGAGCCAAAGGAAAGTCTCTGGCTTTGCAAAAGAGCTAATGACTACTTTTTTAAAATCAATATCCTTCTGTATTTTACATCTAGTGAAAACTTTTTCATTTGCCAATTATCTAGCTTGCTGCCATGAACAGAGAACTAATTTTTCCAACCTTTTGGTTTTGTTTCTTCTGTTTCAGACCTGAAGAAATGCTCTTTCAGAAAGCATTTTTTTTTCTCAGTTACATCAGTTGGTTTAACAAAACATAACACTTTTTGCCCACAAATCTTGTTTCAATAATACCTTTGGATCTCTCTCTTACACCATAACCTCCGTAAAAGCAGAACGACACTGTGAGGCCCTTCATCCCTCTCCAGCCACCACTCCCCAGACTGCGATCTCTGCTCTGCTCAGAGGAAATACAACAGAGCAGCACAAGGGCTAGAACAGAGGCAGAGCACTCAGGAGAATCCCTTGTATTTTATATTGTCTACACTTACCTTCCCAGCATCCAGTATATGACAGGAAATTCGTGTGGTAAAAAAAAGCATCATGATCAGATGTAACTTTACTGGTGAGAAGCACAACTAAAAGACCTTGCACGAGCATAAGCTACATGTAGCATCCTGGCAGGGTGAATTATGCTGTTGCTAGTATGAATTATAAAACCACCTAAATACTGCTTTTTGAGCATAACTGAATACATGTGATAGCCTCATTATAAATTAAAATTGTTTATGACCTCCATTTGGTCCAAACACTACAACCTTACTCACTATATGCATGGTTGAACTGATTTATCTATGACTGCTGGTGCTACATGATAGCAGAAATAGCCAAGTGTCATGAAAGGAAACAAAGAGAAAGGAACAGAAGCTTCTTCAGTAGAAGCAGCTTATAATTTGGTTCTGAGTCATACAGATTTCTTAACTGCTACTGAAAATAATCTTTGATTCTTATCATTGTCAACTCAATAAGTGATAACTAATACTCAAGTTGTTATTTGTCTATATAGTTTATTTTTAGTTTTCTCTATTTCATAAAATAAGTGTTAATATATTATGAAAACAGTAGTTTCATTTGACAAATGGAAATCAGTATTTTTGTAAATTTTGCTTGACAGAAGAACTAAAACCAGAGATAATCAGTACATTCCTGGTTATTTGTGAATACTAATTTCAAAGCACATGTGACTCCTCCTCTTTCCCTATTCTATTTACTGGTAAAATTGCAGAGAAATATGCATTAAAATGACATTTCAAAATTCAGACTTCTGTGGCATCGACTTTTACTACTGTCTGCTTGGTAAGTTTCTGTTCAGAATTTCTGCTCCAGCTCCAAATACTATCACAGAAGCTCAGGCCTTTTAAGACTGTCATCTTATATGTCAAAACAATTCCTGAAGTATCTCCCACAGAAGATTTACATTTTTCACAACAGCAGTAAACTGATCGCCTTTGCAGAATCACAGAATGACGTGGGGTTGGAAGGGACCTCTGGAGATCATCTAGTCCAAGCTGCCAAAGCAGCTCCACCTAAAGCAAGCTGCACAGGACCATGTCCTGGCATCATCTGTGCCCAAATGGCAGCCAGTTCGCATGAACCGCCTGTGTCTCCGTTAACATTAGGGGTGGAAAGAATAACTTACCTACAAGGTACTGGTTTCCCTGCCATGATTTCTCATTATAAGTTGGGCTGAGAGCTCCCTCACATTGTATAGATACTTTCTGCTTGCAAAGACAAAGGCCAGCTTCCAGGAGAAAGCTGTACGGCTCGTAAAGGCTTTCCTTTGCTTCTAGATAATTTGAGTTCTCTACATGAAGTACAAATCTACACTGAGTCAACAGAGTACATAGCTTCACAGAGCATACAATTTATTTTAGCGTACTGGACAACACACTTAAAAACTGAAGTTTTACTTCTACTTTTACTGTCCAGTCCTCTGAATTAATATGCAACATTCGTGCCGAAAGTATACCCTGGAGCCTCCAGTGCTCCTCCGAGCCATAGCTTTGAAGATGCCTTGGTATCCTGTGCACTAACCTGACCTATATTCAGACTGACTTTTATTCTGAGATTATTTCTACTGTGAATTCAATTCCAGATGTTATATACATTGCTTTGTTACACCTATGATACCGATGCCAAAAAGTAGAAGATGTCAACAAATCAAAAGGCCACTGCTGTCATTCCCTAATAATTGGGGTTCATAAAAAAGCATGCTTTTTTGGTGAGCTGATCTTGGCACAAGCGTATTTCCTTGATAATGTGGAAGCACCAAATCGAGAAATCTCTTTAAACTCCAGTTTTCACATTTACAGTGTAAAAGCCTTACAGGATTGGAACTTGCCCAACCAGTAACACCAGCTGATTCATTAAACGCTTCACTATTTCATTCAATGATCCAGTAGAATAGTCATACACTATAACAGAACACCTAAAACTCCACTTATGTTAAGAAGCAAAATCACAAAGCCTTCTACGTCTACTAGGTCAGCTGAAAGACCCCTAGAGCATTCCAAAGACTTCCATCTCTGCACATTTAGAACAGACCCATGATGAAGAGTAAACTTTACACCAACAGTTACCCCAGTAGTGATGACACAAAAAAACGGTGGTGAGACTGCTACACAAGAAATGCCCTAACAACAGTAGACAAACCCAACACTTACTTGCTGCTTGCATGTGCACAGAGTCCCACTTATACCATGAGTCAAGACGGTTTTTTATTAAAAAAAATACCATGCTGGATCTACACCATGACTCAAGCAAATGAGTAGATAGGAAAAAGAGTGGGTAGTTTCAAGAAAGTGTGGTTTACTACCCGTCTGTTGTGATTCAGAATACAGAGTGAAATCCCACCAGGAAGGCTTGACGTGGCATATAAAAGCAGCCTTAAAACACCTGTCTTGGCATCCCATGCCACCAGCTCTCATCAGCCAGAGGATATTGGTTTTGCTGAACCTCTAGTATGAATCAGAACAGCTGTTCCTGTCTTTATCCCTGTCATACCACTAACAGAGAATGCATCGTAAAGCAAAAGACTAAAAAAACAAAATTGGTAAACGTAAAGTGCTGATTAGAATATGTTGAGAACAGCAAGAACTTGACATGATTGACTCTCGAGAACTTTAAAACATAGTATTTTAAGTAAATTGTTAAAAAGTGTCAGAAGTGTTCAACAGATCATATGCATATTGAAAAAAAATTCTATAAAAAGTGAGGATGACATTACAGTAGAAATGATTAAAACATAAAAAATATATTTAATTGCACATTTTAGTTTTGGTCTTAAGACAACTGTTTCACAGTTGACAACCAGATCACATTATAAATAGCAAGATGTGGCTTTTAAGATATATTCAGTCTCCTTAAAATATCCATAATAAGTAGCTTGCTGTATTTAAAAATAATCAAAACCTAATAATAACATTTGGTTTAAAAAAAAAAAATAATTTTTTTTTGTTTGCTTTAAAATATATAGATTCTCAGATGGAAACTCAGATGAGACAGTGTCATTCCTTCCGCTCAGCTGATTACAAGCACTGGTGAACTATCTGGCTGTTATTTGAAATGTTCCTCAACTTTATGAAGTCAGAGACACGAGAGCAAAAGCTTTCCAGTGAACACTTTCTGACAAAGTGAAAGAAGTAGTTAACCAAAAAAAGAAGAGTTAACTATTTTTACTTTTAATATTTTTCAGCCAACCAGTTTATTACAGCCATTGTCATTTTTGACATTTTCTCTCCTGTGACAATCACAGAAGCAATTCAAAACTTTACTGATCAGCCAACTCTTTTTTACAATAATCTGATTCTTACTTGTGAAATCTGGAATAAAACGGTACAATTTCAGATGTCGAATACTTAAAAACCCTCTGGAAGCCACCAGGAATAGATATGAACCGTGCTGTACAGTATGATGGAGTTACCACACACATTTCCTGGAAATGTGTTTGTCTTAATTCACAACACCAAAAGCATGACATTTAAGGGGTCCAATCTTGGAAGAAAAAAAAAAACAGAAAAACTTATAAATGCTCAAATTGTTCAATAACCTCTACGTCTTCTTTCTTTGAGCCTCCTGGTGCCTTTCTTTAGGGTTTTCTAAAATACACTTTCTCTCTCTGTGACTCAGTACTCCTACCTATGAAGAAAATACAGAGTAACATCTGGTTTGTGACGGTACTTTGAAAACTACTGTTGAAGAAATCAGGGAGGGATATCACCAGCTGAAAAAAAACCCAAACAGAAGAAGCAGAACTTTTTTAGCCTTTTCTTTTTTTTCCAAATACCCTATTTTTTCCTCTATTAAAACTGTGCTTATTGACCTAAAAGGGAAAATGTTTGAATCCCTGATGGAATTTTATATAACTATCTATTATATATGTATCTATTCATGATAGATCTTCTTCTGATTAAGGTTTCAAAGTAACTACAATAATGTAAAGCAATACTATGGTACTGTGATTTTTATTAATTATAAAGGATATGACTGCAGTCACGCAACCTAAAAATCATAAAGCTTTAAACATACCATTGCCCTGCTTATCTCTATTTTACTACTCAGCTTTTGTCTCAACTATTGACATCAACCGATACATGTTCACGACAAAGAAAAAAGTGAGAAGAAACATATAGTACTGTGAATTTCATTTTAAAAATGTTTCTCAGTTTGAAACCATTCTATCATCATAGAAAATGTCTGCTTCAAGGCCTAAGTAGTTCCTGACACATTTTCTGATATTCACCTGAACAGAAACCTTTCTTTAAGCTTGTCAAGGAGCCCTTTAAGAATACAGAAGGGTGTTATTGATAGAATTTCAACATCTGCTGATGTTTTAAGTTCACAAAGCAATATAAACGTTTACCATTAAGGTAGCAGTAAGAATAAGCCACCTGATACTAAGAAAACATATGCATTTCTCTTCCATAATAATAATTGAAATAATGCCCACACAAAATCAGCTGCCAGCCCTGCACCCTCAGCCAGCTCTAGATGCGATGAAGTGACCCACCTGCATTTGGACTGCACAGGGTACCTCAGGTGAGACCGTGGCTGCAGGACTACCTCCTCTCCATCAGCTCTCCTTCCCTCAGTGATACAAGGTGCAACTACACCACCTTGTCTAAAGGTCTCACAGCAGCTCCTGAAATCAGGCAAGCACCAAAGTCTTCTGCTGTGCCACAGTCTGAGCAACCTCTTCTTACCAAGAGGAAGTATGCCGAGATGTGATGGAGTGACTCACCTCTACAGATAAGGCTAACAGAACAATTGAGCCTGACAAACTAGATAGGCATTAATCACTATGTCCATAATGCATTTACAAGTTCTGCCAGGACACCTGATATTCGAGCTAGTTCTCAAGCAATTTGACTACAATCCCAACCCTGTGCCCCCCCAAACCATTAAAACGGAATTTAACATAGCTGTACAGGTGGCTTCTAAACAGAACCAGGATGCTGGAGGTTTTACTCTAGACACCTTCACCTCTAACACAGGGCTCACTGGAACACCACAACTCTTTTAAGACTCAGTCTCTCCAGATAAATTCCAACTCCAGATGGTGCTCGGGCCAAAAGAATCCAAAGCTCACTCTCGAAGTTCACCCACGACTGGCTGGTCTCAGGAAGCCCCCAGCAGCCCCATCACAGCCTCTCCTCCCCCAGCCCCCTACACTTTAGCATCAGTCTGAATACAATATCTGTGCAAACAGGGAGAAATGGAAGGATAAAAAAGAATAAAGAAATCTTGAGTTCTGCTTTGGTTGTGGTTTGGGTTTTTTGGTCATTTGGGGCTTTTGGTGAGACTGCCATTACCAGGGGAGGCGGCTGGGCACCCACAGACTCCTCACCTCCCATCTGAGGAGAAAGACACCTCCCCACCTGAAAGACTGGGGACATTCCAAGATGGCCCCTCTGAGGAAAGGTGAGGAGAGGGAAGAATGGTATTTGATATAAACCAGCACTGACAACGTCAGAATGGAAAAAGAGCTGCAGAAAGAAGAGAGCAGAGAGATCCTTTGGGTACCAGTTGTGGCTGGGATGTGCAAAGAATACCTGATCAAACAGAGATGCCGAAGGGCTAACACTAATGGCCATTCTGTCTCGCCAAAGTCATCAGCGTGACAAGGCTGATGCTGTAGGTGCCTGAAGAAACAAGTCTTTTATTTTCTTAGAGAGTCAGGTATAGACTGTGGGCTTTGCTCATGCATAAAGACCAAAATTAGCACAACTGATAGCTGCTAGTAATGTGAACAATTAAGGTGCATAGTTTTCACTTTAGATTAACAATTTTAAACACAGGATTCCATGAATTTTTAACTACACCACTGCTGAATGAAAAAAAAAAATAATTACTTTTAAAATGGATCCAATCAGAACTGAAAGCTTTAAATTAAGTTATAATCAAATAAAACCTTATTAAACTGTAGCTGCCCTGTTATTCACTTGATTACAATTCAGCAAGACCAAAAAAACGTTAAAAAGCACACAAAAAAAGAGTAGGAAACCGAACAACAGAGGGAGACAGGGACATGTAGAATCAGTATATATTTCAAAGAACAATATGCAAACATAGAAATGCTTTTGCTCTGGCTACAAAGAGTTCACTTGGTATTTGAGCGTTTCAGTCTTTAAGCAAAGCAATTAATTGGAATCTTACCTCAGCCAGTTCCCTTGTGGCCTCAAAGCACATTAAAATTATTTCCTCAATTGTATCTTTCATACTTTTGCTTATGCACATTCCAGATTCTAAACTTGCTACATCCCAGCCTCTGAGCACTGATGAGCCTTATGGATACGGGCCATAAGGGACAGGAGGTACTCTCTTTACCAGTGCAACAGACACTGCCATTGCATCACCTACACTTTCCTAGGGAAGGACTGTTATTCTAGGTAATAAAATAAATCTGAACAAACCTTCTCAGAAAAGGCAGAAATAAGAGCCCTGACTGAACTTCCACCTTCCAGTCTGTCTGCACAGGTGACAGATGCAACCTACTCCCATACCAACAGTCACTGAGGGGAAAGGAGGCTGCATCTATTTCCTTTATTAAGTGGATAATGACTCCATATGCTGTCCTGCAGCCACACAAAAAAAATTATAATGTACAGGCCAAATAACTTCTTTGGAATCTAGACACATTATGATGCATAATTCCCTTCTTAATGGTTATAAACAGACCAAAGCAATATACAAAAATCACAATCTGCAGAAAAGCACGATTATAATGAACTATGTAAAACATTTCTGTGCCATTTGGGTTAACTTTCAGCAGCATTCTAACATAGTTTCTCAGTTTTCAGGTTGTACCTTGCTTCAGTAATTTTATTTCAATGTAGAAAACAACACCTAAGGTTACAACTACTAATGCAAATATACAAGTCATCCCAAACACCTAAAAGTAATTTTTTTATTTGCAATAGGGAACACCCATAAAACCACCATGCTTCTACTAACACCTTATTTCTAGTGTGATGTCTGAAGGTAATATTGCTTATGTTTTAACTTCTAGTCAAGTTACATTGAACTCCTGGGAGGCAGCATGTTAAAGCATGCAAAATCCATGCCTGAACTGGAGCTTTGGAGATCAAATGGCATCTCAGTTTGCGATTCCCTGCTGGAACTTGGGAAAGACAGTTATCTTTGATGTGGTCAATTTTTTCTGTTTATATAATGGTGGTAATGATACCTCATAGGACCCATTTAAGGGTTTAATAACATAATGTTTACACACAATTTTCAAGTTGCTAATTATGATTATTTAGCTAAGTGTTACCCTAATACATATGTAAGAAAACAATATTAATGTATTCCCAAAGATGATTATGATCCTAATTACTATTAGTGCCACATGCACGAGTGAATCGTTCCTCACCTGCCAAGGCCTGATGCCTGGGTGACAGGAGGGGTACCCGACAGAAGAGGCACGGCTCGGCGCCGGGCAAAGCGCTTTGCCTAACTTCAAAGTCAGAATGTGTGGGATCTACGCTAGAAAAGGAAACCCTAGAAAGAAGCTGCTAACCCCTACAGTTCTGAAATGCTTTAAAAAGCCCTGTTTAGAGTCAGCCTGGATCATTTAGGCTTAGCACTGTGAGTTGCTGGCTCTGCTGTGGCGCAGTAGAAGCGCTGGTGAGGTCAAGGAGAAAGCAGCAGAAGCTCCGGCAGGGACAACCATGGCAGAAGAGCAGCCATCCTGTGCCTGAGCAAGAAGCAAAGGAGGAGCAAGAGTCCTCGTGAGAACAGGGGACACACAGAGAGATTTGGAGAAAGAAACATCAATGCCAGTTTTCTCAGGTAGTGCTTCACCCAGAAAAGACGGGGAACCACTACACTTGATGCAGTCCTCCTCAAAATAGAGCAATGTTTTATTCTAGCAAATATGAATACGTTAGGGAAGGGAATAATTGAGAAGACTTTAGAAGGCCCCAGGAAAAGAAAAATCCTGTAAACAAGATTGAGCAACAAGTCTTTGAAAGAATCCTTTTGTTCCCAGCACAATGCTCCCAAAATCTGCTTCTTCAGAACAGTATTCATTTAAGAAAAAAAAAAAAAAAAAAGGAAGAGATAGATAAAGGGAAAGCCAAGAAACCCTTTTAAGGAAAAAGCACTTTAAAATCTTTTCCTTACTCTTCAGATTTTTTGCACCTATGCCTGGAGATACATTGCCACACTCCTAAACATTGAAGGTTCTTGGGCTTTACTGTAAGATTTTTACCCTACCTGCAACAGCATTTCCTAACAGGGCCAGAACAATTTTGTAGTCAGCAAAAAGAATTCCATTGATTGGAATTGGCCCGCCAGTGGCTGAAGGACAACACACCCTACACGGTCTGTCCCAGTGCTGATGGGCAGCCAACTGGTGAAAATAGATACACAGCTCTTAGGAGCAGCTAGCTGCTAAAATGCACGGAACTCCAGCTGCAGGTGACATTCAGCTGCAGTTAAGGAATGAAATGTTCTTCTCAGTGTCCAGTTGGGTAAACAGCCACCACACCTATTTCCCAGAGAGGTTTTCAGCAAAGCCAGCTACCTGTCTTTGGCCAGCAGAGGTGGGAGGAACGGGAAGAGGGAAGCTACAGACTCCGATGAGGTGGGATAAGAGACAAGCCAGGATGAGCGGAGCAGGCCAGGACAGGAGCACGTGTGGCTGGGCACTGGGAAGCTGGAGACTTCCAGTGACCCTTTGCTCTCCTAAGGACCAGTGGGCATCCCTTGCATCGTGGGATATATCAGGATCAACTGTCCATTGATTAGCTTACGGCCACGTCAGACCAGAACAAACCTTCAACATAATAAGGATCTCCCTAGCAAACAAAAAGGGGCTGCTACTAGCTTATCAAACAAAAGCACAGATTTCATTTTATTAAGTAATGTAGAAAAAAAAACAAAACCCAAACCCTTAATACCTATATTTCTTGCTCCCATAGTGGACTTTCAGCATAGCCTGGAGTCCGTAACGGTTATTGGCTATAGGCTTTAGTAAAAGTGACAATCTACCTCTACCCACAAAAAGGCAAGGCTCACGCTTCAGCTTGAGATGAATAATAAAAATATCAACAATGTAAAATTATCACACATTCATAGTATTTTATAACTCTTAAAGAACAGACACAATAGCAATAATAAAGAGAAAAAAGAAAATTCTAGTTTTACAATGGAGACAAGATTTCTTTCTTTTGACTCCAAATGGCTTGAGAAATCAAACATTAACACTGGCACATTTTTACTCTGTCTCTCCGAAAAGATCTGCATCTCTGTCAGTCCGTCCCTCCCTGAAAATATCCAGTCAGCTGGGTATGCACAAATCTCAAAGGTCTGAAATTCCTAAAAGTTTCACAAAAAATGTAAGATGAGTACAGAACAGGTATGAAGCCAGAAGACTTTGACACAACCCAAGAAGTGCCTGGCACATGGGCAAGCTGGTACCCACCCGCTCCAACCCTGCCTGTGTCCTGTGGGTAGGAAGGGAGAGATGGAAAGGAGAATGTGGCTACTGAGAAGTGGTAGGGGGCATGGAGCATGCTGATGATGCTCAGGTGGGGGTTGGTTTGGCTTTTTTATTCCTAAAATCCAAAAATGCTATATGTTCCACTGAAGTCAGCATGGCTCTAGCAGCATACATGAGTTTAAACGTGGCCTTAGAAGTTTTCTTTTTTATTTCTCTGATACTAGCAACATTTTTCTCACTGTAATTAAGTCTTTACTAGAGTAAACTTCTTTCTAAACTCTCCCCAAACGCTAAAACAGTTTCTGCAGCCTGTTATAGCATATTTCTCAAAGCAAAAATAAAGTAATTAGCTTTCAGAAAACACTAAATTATAATAACATATCTGTATGCTGGCTGCAGTCAATAGTAAGAAATACAACTTATTGTAAAGCAAACTACAATTAACCATATTCATGGCATTCAATGTATTAAAATTAGATGACAAATCTAAGATAAAAGTGACATTTTAGTGAATGATTTCCACAGTCTACATCCCCATATGTTCTCAATGTTCAAACGCTGTCTCTCTGAAAATATCATGCTGACATGGAAGCCCGCAGAGATTCCTTTCAGGGCACTTAAAAGTTTTCTATTAAAAACTAATGAAATACAGTGACTTATTGCAATATTTTTATACAATGTTCTCCCACTTTGAAACCAAATCCAAAACACCACGAATGAGCAACATAAGATACTCCCTGAAGGGCTGTAGTGGTGTGGGTGACACATTTCTCGTCTCCCCAGAGGTAAAGTATGTCACATCCTCAGTACTTCCAGTCTCACCCGTCTACAAAGCTACTCGCTATTCCCAGAGAAAAATATCTCCTATTCACACATGGTTTTTATGTGCTATAGGACTAACAAAAACAAAGCAAAACAACCCCCCATTTTTCAAACATACATAAATCAAAACCTAGAAGTAGAAGGAATGTCTACAAATAAATTCACCTGAAAAGTAATTTAAACAGCTCTAGCATTGGACTTCTAGAGTGTCTATTTATTAGAAAATAGAGTAAAGCAAGCAGTCTGTTTAGGTTTCACTGACTTTGAGGTAGCACGCCCACTGACTTTAATGAGGCCAGGATTTCACATTGAATTTAATCTGGAAAAATGGCAGTAATATTATTGCAGGACAGGGCAGGGCAGACTGCTGTACAATTGAAAGGGGCACACAAAAGCGCACCGAGGACGTCACCAAGACGCACAGGCCATATTTTGATGGAATGAGAATCCAGCACAATGCAGTGCTACATATTGCATGGAAGGCTTTTTGTTTGGGTCAGTATTAGGATCTATTATTACTTGGTTTTATTAAAATTATACATAATTGTAATTAATAATGTGTTATTATATCCACCTCTATGTGAGAAGTAATGAATGTCCTAAATTAAGCAAAGAAAGAAACTTGCAGTGAATGCAGGGTTGTTCCCACTGATCCACCGCAGGGAAGTATTTATCATCCTACGGACTGTTTCAAGACAGAAGGGCAGGGTGACATTTTCTAAGTTTCTTACAAAGACTAATATTAAAAGTTTGCTTTTTGCTTTTGTTTGAAACACCAATTAGAAAGGGATCCAGGAGGTTAACAAGTATAGAGTTCTACTTTATTTATTCAAATTTTCAAAAGCAATCATTTAAGTATGTCCATTTTCCAGGAGTTCATAGGTGGTGCAGATCTGGGAGAGCTGCAGCAGAGGTGCAGCTCACTCAACCATATGCTGCTTTCCTTAAGTAACCCATTATACAAAAAAATAAATATCCTGTGACAGATTGTTTTGACAGCTAAAAAAGATTTAAATTTTTTGAATGCATTTGACTGAAAGGCAAAAATGTTAGATAGATGTTAATTTAACAGATGTCTAGTTTTGCATCACCAGCCTGAAACAGGCAATTTCTAGCAAGTCTCCTTGCTGTATCACAACATGAAATCCTATGAATTCCATACGGATACGCCTTTCACTAACTTCAAATGAGCCATTCTCATTCAAAGGGAAGTTAAAATTGTTGTGAGAAGATGGTACCACCTGGTTGTAATTCTGATCAAGCAAGTAAACACATCCAGGGATAATAAAACTGATACACTATCATTTACATTACAGTCTGGAATAAGAGAACATTATTTGAGACTATATGTTAAAAGCATTAATTTACATGAGAGAAATAAAACCCATACCAATTCTTGCAAATCTAATTATCACATTGCTGAATATGGATCTAGATTATTTTCTTTTCTTTTTGCTTTGCATATCGTAAAAGTCTTTGTATGTTGAGTAATATTGTCATACTCTATCTATATTTCTGCAAAAGTTTGATTGTGGTTTTGTACTAGTTATAGAAGAAACTGAAATAACTACAGCTTAACTAAAGCTGTCATTGCTAGCACAGTTACCAACAGTCTTAGGAAGCTCTGGAATTCAATCATCATCATAAAAACCACTTTGATGGTTTCATGACTTCAGTGGGTTATACTGCATAAAAGAAGTTTAACAATGAGAAATTTTCCTAAAAACAGTAAACCAAAATTGGTTACATCCATTTTGGATGTATCACAAGTGGCAGAAACCGTTCTGTGCATTTTTATACTGATTTTGAATATAGTAGTATTATTCCCATTTTACAGAAGAGGAAACAGAAAATAAAGAGATTAAATTACACGGAAGATCAGAAACTAATTACTACTGTTTTAGAAAAGATCCTAATATTCAACTGACAAGCTTGAAAGTCTGTTGCTGAAATACAGTGTGTGTTTGCTAATGGTACCCGATTTCTAAATGATGAAGATCAATAACATCTACTTACTTAATAGGAATGAGACAAATCTAGTTCATGAAAGGGTTCTGAAAATTATACCCTCTGATCAATATACTTGTATAAATTGTATTTACCTGTTCTAGGTGTGATCTATATATTGTGGCAAACCAACGTATTTGTGAAATTGAATCCAGATTTAAAATGTGCATTTTTGAAAATGGAATATATGCTTTCCCAGGAAAAACATTTAGCTGCTCCAGATTCTTTATCAAGTTTGTCACCTTTGACTATGAAAACCCCTGTTAAGTCATGACCTTGACTCAGTTCTAACCCTTTTTTAAAGAGCCATTCAGGTTGTATCTTTTCATTTTTCTGTTAATTTGGAATAGGTACCATTTTTTGATTAACAAATAATATGACAACATGCAATTTCTACAAGCTGAATAATAATAATAATGATAACTCAAAGAATTCTGGAAGACAAAATAAAATAGTTTACTTCTAAGATTATTTTTTACTTTGTTTTAACATAAAGAGTAGAAAAAAAAAAATCTAAGTACATTCAGATTATTCAAAACCAACTTTCTCAAGAATCAGAATTGAAAAGTTGAGTTAAATGAGTGAATATTCTTTCTCTGGTGAAACTACACCCTGAAGAGACTTAAAGGTTTTGAAATTTATGGAAATGCTTTTAGAGAGGTACTTTTTACAATAGAGAAAGGTTAAAAAGACATGGAGAGTATAAGCTAAAAATTAGGAAATACAGTAGATAAGGAACCCCAAATAATGATTTTGTCTACATATCTTAAATATTTTATCACAGAATCACGGAATGGTCAGAGTTGGAAGGGACCTCTAGAGATCATCTAGTCCAACTGCCCTGCTACATTAAACACAGAATGCCTTCTTTTAGTCTATCTTCACAATAGGAAGGAGAAAAATGAAATAAAACACGGAGATGAAATTTTCCCACAAGCAGTAAACCTTCATGGGATATCCAGAATCTGCTTATGATTCATACTTACGATCTGGCCAATGTTGATTTACATACAGGTTTGATTTTTGACCTTGCTAATTAGGCAGTGTGGAAATATCATCAAATGCTTGAGACAGATGTCAAAACACCTGCAAATCCTACCATAAACTGATGTTTACAAGCTTGATTCCATCTGCTTAACTTAACAGAAATTTTACAAATACTGAAAAACATTACTAATGAAGGTATTCTTTACTATTATTTTTGGTTTGGCTAGTATAATGATTCAACAGTACTGATTATTTTAATTTTCCTTATTATTCTGCTACATAAAGTCAATACAGAGCAATAAATCTTGGTACATGTAGAACATCTAATGTTGATCACAAAAAAAAAAAAAAAATTGGGCTTAAATTAAAACAAACCCCCTTGTTCCTGGATTGACACAAACTAAAAGATGGCAGAGAGGAATGGATCAATTGAAGGCATTTCTTGAGCTCCTTTGAAGAGAACAGCAGTGTCTCAGTTTCCTGTTACCCATGGGGGGGGTTGCTCTTGCATTTTCATTGACATGTCAATTACTTGGAAGGGGAGCAGGAATAAAGCCTAAGGGTGTTGAGTTATAAATTAGGACACTCAAGTTGACAGAGAGATTATCTAAGTCTTTGAGGAAAGAAGAAAGACAGAGTCCTATAGAATACCCGCTATCAACGGATTCTTCTTTCACCTCTGAGTGGTGTTTTAAGACAGACATTCTTCAAAAGTATGACTAAATTCTTGTCCTCACAAACATGCCCTGCTCTGACAAACATGGGGAATTCAAGACTCCTCCTGAAGTTTAAACAAGCACAAAAATAAAACCCACAACCCAACAGAAAAAATATTACTCGACGTGACACAAGAAAAGCCTCCTGTGTTGATTTTTTCCATACATCTATTAAATTTAAACTTAACACACTTATTTTTTTAAAAAAAAAAGTTCAAAATACTAAAATACATTATGTATTCTCTCTATTGTGAGCAATTCCTGACCAACTACAGCCTCAAATACAAGAAAAAAACCTCTAAAGAAGGATTGTTTACCTAAAACCAGCAGTATATGCTTTAATCTTTTAGTAAGGTTCAGAAACTCTTATTTCTAGTAGAGATAATACAGTAGCAAGGACAAGGGACCAGAGAAACAAACTGGAGTTTGGAAAAGAAGGACGTATTCTCAAATTTGCTTCAAGTCATTTGCCTCCCTCTTCCTCACTGTTCTCAGCTGTAACTGGAGATAATGACACCAACCTTTTCTATAGAAACACTTGGCAAACAACTGATTCCGAGCTGCACACAACAGTCGAGTAGCCTTATTGTAAACAGGAGCTGAAATTAGAAAAGTCACAATATATGGCAAAGTGCCATTCTGTGAACTCTGTGTGCAGCATTTTGATGATGAAAGAGATGCGCTGATACGCCCCCTTAAGTTCTAAGGAATATCAGTAGACCATAACAGTGTAAATCAGTCCACTTCCAATAATGCTTTTAAGCCATACATGGAAGCTTCCCTAAAACACACTCGTTTTTCCATTTTCACTGATTCCATGCAAAGAAACACCAACTCCTAAACACAATTTTCTAAGGGTCTCTTTCTAAACTTTCATCTTTTTCCCCAATGTTATTTTTAAGTCCTCACATAGTCTTTATAATCTAAGCCCTGTTGTTCACACTTAAATTTTCATTCACATTTTTAAAAATTTCAGCTGTACTCAGTGACCCACCATTTAGTAACATGCAGTGGTTTTTAAAAGGGGCTGAGACAGAATGCAACATAAAATAAAAAAACCTGAAATTGAGAGTTCACTGGTGTTGAATATTTTTCTATTTTTCTTTATCTATCTAAAAGCTACATTTTAAATTTCATTGAATTTTTAGAGTTGGAAGGAACCGTAGAGATCATCCAGTCCAACTCCCCTGCTGAAGCA